>CAACVS010000336.1:188396-200197 GCA_900660405.1 Pseudo-nitzschia multistriata
GTATCAGCATCCTCTGTATCAGCATCCTCTGTATCAGCATCCTCTGTATCAGCATCCTTGTATCAGCAGCTCGTATCAGCGGATCCTCTGTAACCGGATCTGGATCAGTATCAGTATCAGCGGATCCTCGTATCAGCATTCTCGTATCAGCGGCTTGTATCAGCGGCTCCTCCGTATCAGCGGACATCGTATCAGCAGACACTGTACCAGTGAGCCTCCGTACTGTATCAGCAAGCCTCCTCCGTATCAGTAGCTCCTACTACGTATCAGCAACTCCTATGTATCACCAATCCTCTGTATCTCCGTATCAGTGACTCGTATCAGCGGGGAGCCTCCTATCAGAATCCGGCTCCTCCGCATCACTATATCAGTACCTCATAAATTGGTTGATTGTTGCTTTCTTGGAAAAACCAATGTTAAACTGGTCTTCTACTAGTACAAAATCATCCAGAAATGGCAGTCCTTTGAAGATCCGCCCTTGAAATAACTTGAATACAGAGATCCGCACTTGATTGAGTATCGCAGACCRCAAATACTGAGATCTGCAACAACGCAAATAACAATGCAAATAGCTTGAATACGGAGATCTGCACTTGATTGAGTATCGCAGACTGCAAATACTGAGATCTGCAACAACGCAAATAACTAGATCTGCCATGCCGGTCCCTTGAGTATCAAAGCCTCTGCACGCCTGTCCCTTGAGTATGTGACAGTTAATCACTGTTTCGCTTGAGAATCGAAGCCTCCACACGTCGTTCCCTTGAGTATGAGACAGTTAATCGCCATTTTGCTTGAGTATCGAAGCCTCCACACGCCGAACCCTTGAGTATGATACAGATAATTCTGTTTCGCTTGAGTATCCGCAAACAAAAGAGCCATTTGCTTGAGTATCGAAGCGTCCGCACGCCAGTTCCTTGAGTATCGAAGTGTCCGCACACCAGTCCCTTGAGTATGAATGAACGCTTGCGGTTGATTGCGGTTGAGTATGAATGAACACTTGCTTGCAGAGGAGTATGAATGAGGCGATTTGCTTGTATTTGCTTGTATTTGCTCGTATTTTTGTATTGCTGGTGGAGGTGCAGCATTGGATGGAGGTGCCTCAGTACTGATTCGCTGTAGAAAATACGTAAGTAGATTATGTAGGATTAATACTACATTACTGAATGTACAGGGGGTACATGCGCATGACAGGCAAGCCAGCCGGCCCTGGAGGTTCGGAATTGCCAATAACTTGCCAGTACAGGACTTGCCATTAATAGCTCTAGTTAGTAAACGTATGATGGAGATAAAGAGAATGGGCGCATGCTACAAAAACTGGTGATGAATTTAGCATTTAAGAACATCTGGCACCAACGTCTGGAGAGGACCCGAATGAAGAATTTTTAGCTTTCGCGCGATAATGCGCACATTTTAACGTCATTCCATGTATATAACGGTTATTTTTCCAATCCAATGGTTCTTTAGGAAAGGGGTTAACAAGGTTCTATTCTTTTGGGGCGACCCTTAAACATAAATTTTATTATCGGCGAAGTTAATTTTATTAACAAGGTAATAAAATTTTATTATCGCGTTAATAAAATTTTATTATCGCGTTAATAAAACAATAATAAAATTTTATTAACGCGATAATAAAATTTTATTACCTTGTTAAAAAAATATTAATGTCCCATAGTAAGAATAAAATATCCCCCTTAATTAAAACTAGTTGTTGCTCTACCTCCGTATAATACAAGCAGTACMGGATGGTAGCTTGTAGTACGTACTTTTTGTGTTCAATACACACCAGCAGCAGCAACAAGAAGAACAGCAACAGCAGCAACACAAAATCGCAACGTGTCATCCCCACAGGAGCAATGGATGCAGAAATCATTGAAGATATCATACGAGTGACCATTAGATGGCCTGATAATAGGGTATGGAACAGTAAGAGTAGTAAGGATCGCCGGATAGCTAGCCTGTTTGGTGCTCCGAGCACAGTAATAGCTGATTTATGGAATCGTATAGAGCCTTCGGCAGTCAAAGAAGCTCCTGGTGTCGAGCCGAAACACCTTTTGTGGGGGCTCCTATTCCTCAAAGTATATGCAACATCCGAAGAGGTAAACTGTTCAATAGTCGGATGGCCCCACAGTGATACCTTCAGAAAGTGGTCCTGGTACTTTGTGAGGAAGATCTTTGAGCTTCAGTCAGACGTGATTGTTTGGGAGAACAGATTCATTGGTCAACCTAAATCTTCAACCGGGGAGTACTTGCCACAGGCAGATTGCATGATATCTGTTGACTGGACTGACTGTCCATGCTACGAGCCTTATCCATTCAGCACAGAAATGTATTCAGAGAAATTTAATGGTCCAGCTATTAGATATGAAGTTGGAATCTGTATCGCAACTAGTTATATTGTCTGGATTAATGGCCCCTTTCCTGCAGGCACTTCAGAGAAGGGAATCTTTGACAGTGAGCTTTCGAAAAGGCTTGAGGACTGGGAAATGGTTGAAGCGGATAGCGGACTGAGGGGAACACTTAAAGCAAAGACACCAAATCAGGGGATAGACAGCAAGCAAAGAAAAGAAAAGTCCGTCATTCGCGGCCGACATGAAAATATCAATGGAAGACTAAAGATCTTTAATGTATTGAATGCTTCATTCCATCACACGGAAGGGAGAGACAGAGAAACAATGATTGGGAAGCATGGAATGTGCTTTGCAGCTGTGGCAGTGATCACTCAGCTGAAGCTTGAGCAAGAAGGAGGTCTGTATCACGTCAACTATGACGTAAGATACACGACGACATGACAAATTGCCTCAACAAAATACTAGGATCGATCTCCTCTGGCAAGAAAAGATGCCACTGCATCTCTATTTATACTACTCAAGGAATACTGCTGTTCCCACTACTCCCGGAACCAGTGCTGTCCTGGGGGTCTCAGATAGCAACGTCATCTCCGGCGCTTTGAAATATGATTTTAGGCCAGAAGCTAATTTTAACACGGCGTTTGCGCGTGAAGATAAAAACCCACTGATTTTGCCCAAATTGGACTGCAGGTAAAAAGCTAATTTTTACACGGCGTTTGCGCGTAAAGATAAAACCCTTTCATTTTGAGCAAAATGGACACCCCCTTGATTTAGAATTTTCTACAGGATTTATACGAGCGTTTTGTACCAGGAAGCTCCGTAAATCAGTATTTTGGTCTCCAGTTTGCTTCCAATCTGATTTTAGGTGAAAAGCTAATTTTAACACGGCGTTTGCACGTGAAGATAAAAACCAACTGTTTTTGCCCAAATTGGACAGTATACCCCCTTGATTTAGAATTTTCTACATGATTTATACAAGCTTTTTGTACCAGGAAGCTCCACCGAAGCGTTTTTGCTGAACTGATGGTGGTCCTCGCTTAGCAGCTGGATCAGCAGCTGGTGGCCTGCTGGCGTTCAAAAACTGTTGGGTGCTGGTACTAGGCCCCAGTAGGATTTTGAACGTGTGATAGAAACCAATCGATTTTGACCAAAATCTGCAGGTAATGCCTTGATTTGCATATTTTCTACGGCGTTTGTACACAGCTTTTCTACTACAGATCTCCAAAACTCAACAAAACAGCACTCTTTTGTCGAAGCAAGCAAACACTCCTCCTCCTTTGACTGTGTTTTCCATTACAGCTACGACTAACACCACTCTTCCCTCTCCTGTCCTGACTCAAGCTGCACTGGAGGTACATAAATATCGATTTAGTTTTTTGTTATTCTTGTGGTTCCTCTACGCTACTATTCTGCTGTGTCATTGCTAGTTCTGGTTGCTCATCACAGCGCAGGAGGATTGCCCACGACTGCTGTTGAACTTCAACAATTCCGACTGCAATTCTTTGATCCCCCTTTCCAGTGTTGCCACTGGATCAAGATCTTTGTCTGATTCAAATGAATCATTGACAGACTCGCAGCTTACAACCGAAGGAGTCGATTCAAGCAGTCATTTCTTCATGGCGGTATCTCCTGCTCCTAGTTTATCGCCTACATTATGAGGGGGAATAATGTGGTGAGTTGTTCGATGTCTTTTACGGGAATACTCCCTTTCATCCATGGTGTCCGCTGTAACTGCAGCAGAAAGATCTGGAGCAGCGAATGGTACAATGGCTGACATTCGCCCTCCTGTCTTCTTTCGTTGCGCCTGCTTCTTCTTTTCCACTACCACTTCCTCGTCCCGCTGTCGCTGATCATCAATCTTTCTTCCACTTGGTTCCTTACCTAGATTAGCAGCTCGTCCGCCTACATGGATACGTTGATTCACCTTCTTTGACCCACCGATATCAGCTTCAGCAATGATCTGAAGGACCTTGATAATATTTCCTGGTGGGAGGGTCTCCCCAATCGCGCTGTCGAGATCATCTTCAGTTACACTGATTTCGATGACATCCACATGAACCGCAGTCTTATCAGTACACATGGGTGTTGCAAACTGGATCGTGATGCTATCTTCAATGATCTTTTGCTTCAAGGGCTGACCAAAATCATCTTTCTTGTAGAGGTTCTTGAGATAGCGTCTCATAGTTCTGATAACAGCATGCTTCCCGTCAAACTGGTGCCTTTGTCCATCTTGAATTGCAACATGCCTGGAGACCTTCTTGAACCACTTTGGCCACCGGATCGTGAGCTGAAGATTGAAGGGATCAAGCCACTCGGGGATGATGAGATCAGCATGAATGGCGTTGTGCATGATCATTCTGATCATGGTGAAGACTTGGTCTTCATAATCGTCATCAGAGGAATCATCATCATTGGTATCCTGCGAGTCCCAAGTTCCTATGATGGTGGGATACGTACTCCCCAAGACGCGCACATGGCTTCCATCCTCAAGGGTCATGTTGTTTGCAGCATCCACGAGATCATCCATGGTTGTTGCCCTCATAGCTGCAGGAACGGCAGGAGCAGGTTGCTGTTTCTTCTTTGCGGAGGAGGAGAGGGAGGGGGTACCGACAGGCATTGCGTTGCGTCTTGGGGAGAAGATCGGAGGAGGGGAGATCAATGGAGGAGGTGTTTTTTTGGGGAAAGAGAACAAGCGTCTTGGCGCTGTTGGTTGTGGTGAACTGAAGCGCACAGTTTGCTTCTCAGCAGAAGTTGTGGTAGCGGATGATGCAGAAGTGGTCAGAGCGCCGGCAGCAAGAACAGATGATGGTGTTCTCGGAACGCCCTCAACAACTGGTTCTTCTAGTGTGTAGTTGACTTTGATCAGCTCTTCTGCAAGAAGACTTAATTTCTATTGTTGGTCAAACGACTGTGGTGTGAGTACTACTAGTAACAAGAACATTCCACCAGGGCCACGCCAGCAACAAGCATGATGATCTCCGGCCACGACTTACCTTTGCTCGATTATAGAATGTAGACGCTGTCTTCCAATTCTGATGTATCACTTTGAAATGTCTCCAGTGCTCTGTAGAACCAGATCTGTTGTTATCCCAACCTTCAGTTCCCTCTGTCTTGATGTAGATCCAGTAGAAGTACACTACAAGCTGCTCAATAGCTGATAGATTTTGATACGACGTCTCTGGTGGTTGTCCTTTTCTTATTCTGCTTCTTGCTCCAAGCGTCCTCGCCATCGAGCAACTGCGTTATTGATGGTGGTGGTGGTGCCGGTGATTGCTGCTGCTTGTTGTTTGATTTATGGTGAAATATCGTGATGATAACCACAACAGCAGCAGTATTAGTACTAGTACTAGTATTACTACTACGACACCGTGTAAGAGCAGCATCGGCAACTGTTTTTGTAAGCAAGAGCAGTAATTCCTCACGATTGAACTGCTGGCTGGCGTGCTGATTGAAGACCATTCCAAGATCACCCACCGTGGAAATAATAAAATTTTATTAAGCTGGAAATAAAATTTTATTATTGGAATAATAAAATCGTAATAAAATTTTATTACCAGCGTAATAAAATTTTATTAACAGCTTAATAAAATTTTATTATCGGCAAAGTAACACTAATTTTATTAACTTAGGCCTCCCCTAAAAATTGAAAGACATAACGCCCCCAAAACAGAGTACAGCCGTTTCACGTAAAAATGGAGGTCACGCGCAATGACGTTCGACGTCATCTGTTGATTTTAGTCATACGGGACTGATTAGACCTGGAATCGGGTGCTCTCCTGTTTCATTCTGTATGTACCAGTACTGCTTCTTGCCCTCACTAAGATAGATATCTTTTGTGAGTGATCCTCATGTGCTTACAGTATTTTTACCTGAAGACTGCAAAATAATATCTGCGAGGGTCAGCCAAAAAAAGCCTCATACAATCCAAATAGAATCCACGTGGGCTTGCAACAAGACAAAGGAAGAGCAGCATTGAAAGAATGTCAACGGTGCCTGTCTCCAATGATGGCATCAGCCTGAATCTAAAAGAACTGAAGGACCTAATGGGTCTTGAGTTTCTCCTCAAGCCTTCAAATCTCTCATTAGAGCTAGTTCACGATCCGTCACCGAAATTTCTTGTTAAGTTTATATGCAAGATTCTCTTTCGTACAGTGACAACAAAGAAAAACAAGGATGAGGAAAACAAGGATGCCAACAATATCGACGATGAAAAAGTTTTTGATGAGAATCACTTGATTCATTTCCCACGAATCAGACTCTTAAATGATTGCCCACCCGATGAAGAAAAGTGCGGCCCTTTCAATTTCAAGAAAAAGAAATTGACGAAAGACTACGAAGGTGATGCTGACAAGGAATTTGAAGAAAAAATGAGCAGACTGCTCCAAAAAGCAGTACATCCCAAAGATGGCACGGATGTCATTAAGGAACGAGGACTGAAAGTGGAAGCCTTTCAGGTGTCTCGACTTTATTTCTTCGAAGTTCCTTTTTCTACCATGTCTTTCCGCTCCAGAGCTTTTCCGAGCGACTCGCACGACATTAATTTTCAATTTGTGTTTGAGCCCTATTTTCTTTATCAGAGCAAAGAGACTCCGACACGTTTTGAACTCAAAGTGGATAACGTAAAATCCAAAAATTTGGCAAACAAGAAGGATTTTTATCCGCTCCTCAGCGTTGGCCAAAAAGGCTGGAATGAAGATTCGCACCACAACGTCCAAGAATTTATTCAAGAATTTGATATTCGCGAACAATCGATGAAATTTATAAATTGCAACCCATTGTCGATAACGAATCGAAATGTCTCGGCCGAAATTCATTTCACTCTTGTTCGCGAGGTGACTCGACCATCGATGACCCTTCTCTTGCCAATTTATGTCATTGCTCTTCTTATACCCTTGGTTGCATTCTTTTATTCAATAGAAGGAGTCTCTTTCTTTGACAATGCCGAATATTTGGTCACTTTGTTGCTCACATTGGTTGCGCACCGTCAAGTTTTTTCAGAAGGACAGGTATCTGTTCTTGTTTTGACATCAGCCGACAAGGACTTCCTGTTATGTTTGTTTTTCATCTTGTTTCAAATGATGTTGTTCATGATTCTACACCTTATCGACGTGGAAAATGATGTCTGGATTATAACCGTGGTTGAGGAGGTTATAATTATCTTGTACATATGCTGTCGTGTGTTGAATATAAGATCTGCGATGAAACTACGAGGAAGAAAATTCGATTTCGACAATATTTCGTCGCAGACAGAAGCAATCACCGTGCCAAATTATCTTGAACTCCGTGGCCTTCGTAAGATCCTTTCTGCCGAGCTGAATTATAATGTCGAGCAAAAAACGTATTTTGCCACCAACCTGAAAATTTTGATGCACGAACGAAGACACCAAAATGAAAACGACAACGCAATCCGGCGCTTCCCTACCTGCGATATTTTTCGCTTCCGAGTAGACAAAAAAGATGGTGCCAAATGTATGAAAGATTTTGATCAAAACACCAAGTCTCGGTATCTGTATCATAAACCTCTTGGATGCAAGGAGTTAGGTAATCCACCGCAAGGTGACGAGGTCAAAGTAATTTATACATACACTGTTGCAAATTCCAAGGTTCCAATCGAACTACAAATACAACCCAAGGGTAGGGTCACTGGCGAAATGCACCAAGAATACAAGAAAATCGTTATTAAAAAGTGGTTGGAAACACAGAAAGAAGAAGGCAAACACGAACCGGTGTCGAAAAAGACATTAAACCGGTGGCTGTTGGATTCTATATTCATCGAATTGAGAACTGTATTTTCCTACAGCGGGACATACAATAGGCTACGCGGTGATCAAAAACTATATAAACTGCTGCGTGAATTACTCGACGAATACAAAGAGAACACCACAGAAAATACAGAAAAAGATTACGAAAAGATGATGTTAGATTGGATGAAGGAAAAAGTCTAAGGATAGAAAACAATTGGAATTATTTGTTAATGATTCATAAGAACTAAAAGAACGAAACACGCTTCATCGTTTACTCGCCTAGTAGAAGTTGTCAATCGAAGAAAAAATCTAAAATTCTGTGAGGTTTATTCGATATGCACTCCGAACGAGATCAGACAGCGAATTGAACCGATACCCAGATCAAGACATGGCGGGAACAAGAACGACGGCAGTGATCAGTACGATCTTTCTTGATGTCTCATGATGATGGTGTTCATGGACGGAGAAGAACAGGCCAGAGTTCATCAAAAGCGCAAGCGGCAGGAACAAAACAATGTTGGTGGCTTTCGAGACACAAACAACAAGCACAACAATAATCTGAAAAATATTCGTTCGGTGGAGACCGATATGGAGCTATACCGAGCGCGGCGCACGCAGGATCGTTCCATAGAAGACATTATCCTCTATGGAAATCACTCTTGAGTCCAGCACCTTGTCGAAAAGAATGGCGGAAAAGATTACAATCAAGATATATGGACTTGGGCCGAGGAACGAAAAAACATACAAACGAGAGCTTTTTACAAACAAATCCTCAAAGATCTCGTTTTGGAACAACCGAATGGTTCGTACGTGAAGGTCTTTGTGGCCTCGCCTTCCAACAACGAGGCCGTTCTCTTGGTTCGCGATCCACTGAAGGAACTTCTCGGGGGCGTTCCCATATCCAATGCAGAAACACCTACGGATGATTTGAAAGATGCGATGAAAAAATTTGTTGACTTTTTGGTTTCGGAAGAGGAGGTATTTCAATACCTCCATAAGGAGTATCAATTGCTGGAACGGATGGGTTTGAATGAACATGGAAGCAATATTGGTACAACGCAAATGACGGGGGAAACTGAGAAACCACGACGTCTGGAAGAAAACGCTGCTTCACAATATGCCTCGACAAAGAACATTTTCGAAAATGAGAACAGCAGCAGGAAACCTCCTGAAAATGAAAACTTTCATTCGAATCACGTAATACCATTTCCCTTCGTGTGGGACGACGAAGAGAAATCTCTGCAACAGTGGCGTGTAGTTTCCATCTCTCAGCAAGAACAGTCATTAGAGATCAACGCTTGAAGTTGTGAATTCGAGATCAATTTGGATGTACAAGAAGAAAAATGGACCATTGGTCAATGGCAAAAGCTGATGAGTAAGGACATAGAACACAACAATATAGATCAAAACTACGGGACGAACTTTATGGATGTTTCAATCTTGACCCCACAAAGAACAAGTCAAGAGGGCAAGAGGTCTTCTATCTCGAACGTACAGAAAAGAGCCAACATGGAGCAGGTATGGGTCATGGCATTCAACTGAATGATGGTATCACCAAATTGCGACTTTAGAGCTCATGTTAACAGTACTGCCATCCGCATTGACTGGGAAACAACGGCAGGAAAGGCCGTGAACTACTCGTTCTACACGATGACAATATGTCTCTCTCAAATAGTGCTACTGCTAAGGCAGCTTTTGCACACTCAATCCCAATCTGCTTCGGTCCTTGTTTCTATACTATGCATCGGATGGCAGGCAGTCATAGATGGTCTTCTTTGTCTGGTTCATGTCTATTTCTGTTTGGCTATGTAACCTTTATTTACGACATTTGCTAGTGTGGCCTTCTTGAAACTATTGATCTTTTGCGTGATTGAAATGAAATACAAATGATCATACAGGCTCGGAATGCTAGTAACGGAGGGGCTTCTGCTGAATTACTGCGGCGACAAATAACCATGTTGCACATTTGATTTTGGGTTGCTTTGACGGGAAGTTGCCTCCATTATTTCTACAGCAACAGATTCAACACGCTGTACATGCTACTTTTCTGTTCTTCCTGGGTTCCTTAGATTGTCCATAACGTCGTGACAGAAGCCAAAAAACCGATGCACACATACTATATCTTTGGAATGAGTTTGACCCGATTGGGTGCGCCGCTGTGAGTGTACGCGAAGCAAAACAATTTTCTGAGGGAGGTTTACCCTGAGTAACCACTCATACCGTATTGTACCCCCAGTACTTGTAAGGACCAGCAATAAAAATATTTTGGGACTAGTTTTTTTGTGTGGAGGGGGGGAGAGGGGAAATGAAAACGGGAAAATGAAAAAATTGACAGCCGGGAAATTGTCAATAACTTGCCAGTACGGAAGCTTACCATTGATAGTCCTAATCGATAGCCCGTCTGATTGGGAAATCCTTGCAGCCAAGTAAATTAAAAATGGAAAATGGGATAACTCTCTTCATGGGGGTAAGTAAAAATGCGTATCCATACTCTAATAGTACAAGCACCTTCACAAAGTCGAGTTTGAATGGTGTCGATCACCACAATTCTTGTACTGGATAGTACGTAAGAGCACCGACGGCATTCTATTTGTATTAGGTCAATACAGAGACTGGTCGTTCCTCTTCTCTCTTTTCAGGGTCAAAGCTAACACAATATATTTACACATGGGTTTAAGATTTTGGTATCAGTGTCACTCAGAAAAGAAATCTTTGCACGAGACGATAAAAAAATGTATGAATCGATGATAGAGCAAGAATTGAACCAGGTTTTACTTTAAAAATGACCTGATTTTTAGTTTTCGTGATTTTGCGCCCCTACTGTGATGCCCGGTCTCTGCGCCACCCTGATCATGCTGTTCGGCACTACTTGTAAAATGTACTGTTCCGTCCACCGCATTGAATTTCATCAAAGACCTCGAGGCCCAATGGCAAACACAGAGACCAAGATATCGAAGGCTACCTCACGAAAGCGTTCGGTGAAGAATGCTCGGTTTTGACCCAGTCTGCTGGCCGGCCAACGTTTTCCGTTAACAATTCTCCGCTGGGTGGTACCTTGCATTGCCACTATCATCGACTCATCCAAGGGCCCCGCCTGATACAGAATGATTGGTGAGCAACGAGGATGCCTTCCGGAGACTCATGAATTGTTCGTTGCAGCTTTGCTGGCACGAACGGAAACGAGACTTCTTGTCTCCCTCGATTGACAGCGAACACTGTATCAAACAGGCAAACCCCGCGGTGACCCTTCCACCGATCGTTTCCATGCACCAGTGCATTCCGTCTCTGCTCACCACGTTTCGTGTGCACTTGCACGAATCGGGTTTCACGGCTTCTGCACACGACAGGGCAATGGAGGGGGAAAACTTTGCGCACCCTAACCTCTCGAGCGTGTAATTGGCATTCGATTGCGTATCCATTCCCGCCAACCGCGCATTCAATTCGGTGAGCTGGTCTACCCAGGCACCGAAATCCATGAGCAACATGTCGGGAAGGTCGGATGTTTCCCACGAGGCTTCGACCAGTTCGCGTATCATTTGATTTGTTCCGCGCATTGTCGACAAATCTTCCATGGTTTGGACATTGTTCTGTGTGATCGAATGGTTTGTTTGTTCGTTTGTTTGTTTGTTTGTTTGTTTGTTTGTTTGTTTGTTTGTTTGTTTGTTTGTTTGTTTGTTTGTTTGTTTGTTTGTTTGTTTGTTTGTTTGTT
>CAACVS010000336.1:200212-264869 GCA_900660405.1 Pseudo-nitzschia multistriata
TGTTTGTTTGTTTGTTTGTTTGTTTGTTTGTTTGTTTGTTTGTTTGTTTGTTTGTTTGTTTGTTTGTTTGTTTGTTTGTTTGTTTGTTTGTATGTTTGTTTGTTCATCCGTTCGTTTGGGATTGCGGTTGTGGTGTTTCAATAATGGTTTTGGAGGCAAAGTCACAATGCAGTGAAAGAGTCAGTCAAAATCCCTGAACCGCAAGAACACATCAAACTGCGCAAAGAATTACCGTGGCTCGTTTGCTTGCCGGGGAACACGACCGTAGCAAAATACTCACGTTGAGGTACAAACTCGGAACAACGACGGTCCGCACCCCCAGCAGTTCCCGTGCCAGCCGCATCGATGCCTCGAGGCGGGCTCGCGTAATGCTCGATGCCGGCAGCCATCCATGGGGGATCCGGTAGATCATGACGTCGAAGGAGTCGGTTCGTTGCGTGGTGGTGCCGCCCGTGCTTTCGCCGCGGCGGTGGCTTCCGCCCACGGCCGTCGCTGTGTAGTTGTGGTCGAGGATCTGGCGGAGGTGTTCCCGCCTCCACCCCCCGGCGGCAGAGGTCTGATTGGGACCCGCATTGGGCGGCTTTCCCCCCTCTCCCTCTTTCAGGAAGAGCCCCGTCATGCGAAAGGCGGCCAGGGCACCACCCCCGTGGACGGGCGCCGAGACGCTCACCGATTCGTGGTCTCCCCACGCGTTCTGATAGACGGTGCGATAGCCACCACCGAGCACCGGATCCACACCGGTTCGGTTCGCGGTGACGCCCGGGGGCTCCAGGGCTTCCTCCAGCAGTTCGTGGAACTGGATCCCCACCGAGTCTCCCACCGAAATGATCCTGAGATTGGTTTTTACGTAGGCCGTCACGTTCAGAATATCGGACAAGGGTTTGGAAAGCCCGGTGCGATGAATGGGTTTTCTGCCCCACTTGTTGGTCTCGACCCCGATCCAGCAACGCGTGTGTGGTCCGTAGGTGACGCTGTAGGGTTTGTCGAGCTCCAGGCGATAGGTCAGAAACGGTTTCGTGCCGGTATTCCCGGCATCGTCTTTTTTGCCGATAATGTCCCGAACGCGGTTCTCTTCGGGGCCACCGTTCCCGCTCTGGTGTTTTTCGATCCCCGTTTCCTGGGGCGGCGTTGTCGCCCTCGTGGACGCTGTTCCATTCTTCCAGAGTGCGTGGTTTCTGTGGATATCCGTTTGTGACGGTGCTCGGGATTGCTGTTTCTCTCGATCGACTTCGAGCTGCGGTTGCCCGAGATCGATGCGCAACGACGAGAAAATAAACACGACCCCATACAGCACTAGAAATGCCGAGAACACAAAGGAAGGATCGTACCTTCTGTTGCCGCGATGTCGTTTGGTCGGTGATATTGTCGGTGATTTGGTTGGCGAGTTCGTCGGCAACATTCTCGGAGATTTTGCCGGCGATACCGACGGTGACTTCGTCGGCGACTTCATCCTGACCACCATTGTTGTGTATCGTTGTTGCCGTAGTTGGCGCTGCTATTCACTAGTCCAGTTTCCGCCAGTACAATCCTCTTCTTTTCAAGCAACTCTTTTCATTATGTCGCACGGGGTGATCGGGATGTCCATGGGCTGCCCGGCTGATGCAGCTATGGATATCAATATTTTGAGTTCGACCAGAAAAAGGAGTCGGTCGGCGTGAACAACCCAAGAAAGTCCTACTGGTATCATAGTACAAACATGGCGTACAGAAATTCTACAGGATGTTCAACGGGACAAATCATGTCGCTTTGCGGGAAAGGTGCGCTGATGAATGACCGTTGAAACCACGAGGATAGGAACTAGACTAGCTTCAATTGAATCACTACGTGTACCGTAGGTCGTCGCGCAAAAATTTAGAACTTCCATCAAAATCTTCTCTGAAAAAGATTGCCTCGTACGACGTATCGTACACCGTACAGCTCAAACCGTATCGTACCTATCCTTGAACGTGCAATTCGTTTTGTTTTTGAATTGGGAATGTTGTTATTCATTCATACAGCACTGTACTTCGCAACGCCGCCTGGCTTCCGACTCGATTGTAGCGACGACCGTGGCCCGCTACCATTCCCGAAGAGCGCAGCAAGGCTCAGTCCCATCCACTGCCCGGTGCACGCGGGTCGGACGATCAAAGAAAAAGAAGAGAGAGAGAGACAGAGATACCGTCCCGCAAAATAGTATGAAGTCGCTTTCGTTGGTCCTTGCGGTCTTCTTCTTGGCAATCCTTGCAGTGTTTGTGATGAACTTCGTGGTTCTCTTTTGGTTCTTTCCGGTTCCCGAATCCGCTTCTCGCCCGTCATCGGCATTCGCGGCGGCGAAGGGTGGTGGTTGGTTTCGAACCCCCGGGGAGAGCACCGAGCAACAGAAACACCGGAAAAAGCAACAGCGCCCTCCCCTCAGACCCAGCAACAAGCGGCACCCCCTCCACCACCAGACGGAACAGGCAACGGAGCCACCAATAATAAAACCGCCAGATCCAACCGAGTCGGCGACGAGCGATCCCATCCCGGCGAAGAACGATAACAGCACAAGAAAACCAAGCGTCGGTGAGTGTCGATCGTTCGGCTGTCCGATCTATCCCCCGGAACTGACGAATCCCTTGCAGAACGCGACCATCCGGGACGCCCTGGAATCGTCGCGTCTCGGGGGGTCGCCCGGTTCGAAATCCTTGTTGCCGGATCGAGAAAAGGCGGCTTCCATCGGGTTCGCCGCGGCGTCGTTCGCGACGCTTTCCCAGAAGGGCGAATCCCACACCGTCAACCAGGATCGGGCGGTCTACGTCCCGTCTTTTCTGTCGGACCTGCTGGTCTCGTCGGCGCGGAAGCCTTCGGGCGCGGCAGCGGAACTCCCGGCACCCGAGTCCTTTCTGGTGGGCTTGTTCGACGGCCACGGAGAACTGGGCCACGATGTCGCGGAAGAAGTAGTGGAAAAGCTCCCCGTCCTCTTGGCCGAGAAACTGACCAAAGGGCTCGGCGGCGGCAGCAGCAGCAGCAACGGCGAGTTTGACGACTTCAAGAGAGCCGTTGCAACCGATAGCTACAGAGACAATAGCAACAACAGCACCAATACCGTCAACAACGAAGCCATCGTGGTACACGCCAAGGAGTACGACAAAACGGATTTTATCATACGAAAGGCCCTGAACGAAACGTTTCTAGAGGTAAACAAGAAAGGGACGTCACCTACGTTTTATCTAGGCGGCTGTACCGCTAGTGTTGCGCTCCGTTGGGGATCAAAACTCTATGTCGCGAACGCCGGGGACAGCACCACTATCCTTGTATCGGCTGCCGAGAAGAAGGCACCAAAGAAGAAGGAGACTCCGTCCCTCGATGTGAAGGTGGAATACCAAACCCGCAGGGACAAGGCCAACCAGCCGGGAGAGCGGGAACGGATCGAGAAACTAGGGGGGAAGGTGCACGTCAACGCACAGGGCTTTGATCCGCGGGTCATCGTGTACAGCCATGTCGCAAAAGACACCATCGGTCTGGCAATGTCGAGGAGCCTCGGCGACTGGGAATGGAAGGTCGCGGGTGTCACCGCCGAACCCACCATCGACGTGATCGACCTTTCCGAGCTCTCGGAGCCACCGGCACAGGAGCGAAGCCTCTTTCTCCTCGCCGCGAGCGATGGCTTCTGGGACATGCGCCAGCAACACTTTCTGGCCACCCTGTCGGCTTCGTCCTTTGTGGTCCCAAGCCGCGACACCGGCAACGAGAGCGAGGAAGAGAAACTTCTTCGGCCCCTCTTTCACCTGTACGATATCATCCGGCGAATAACTCCAAAAGAACAGACGGGCTACAGAGACGACATCACCGCGACGATCGTCAGATTATAACGTAAAAAGCACCAGGCCGGCACTCGGCTCCTTGGATCACACGAATGGTGCTGCGTCAAGTAGAGCTGCATAGAATATTTATTTATCAAATGGACGATCATGCCTCAAATTTTTCATTAAGTAGAAACACGATGATGTTATTTATCGGACAGCAGAGTAATGAACCACCAAGAAAGACTACATCATGCTGCAGAGTATGTTCATGCTCATCGAATCGATCAATTCCTCGTTCAGAATTTCTAACGATTTTGGCAAACTAGTCGGCTGATTCTTATCCAACGGAACCATGTCGAAAAATGGCGAAAAAATAGATAACTGTTTGGACAAAGGGCCGAGCAAATTTTGAGAGTCAGACGATGGATAACACCGAGTTCTCAAAAAATGACAGATAACTTCATCCGTTGCTGTTGGGGTCAAAGAGTATTGAAACAAAATTGGATCGAACAAAAGAGGCAGGACACACGTCATAGAAGAGCAACCGTTTGAGAAACAATACACTCGGAGATTTATTTGAACCGACAAGTTTGAAGGTACCAAACATCGGAACACAAATTTCTTACCAGGAAGACAGTGCTCGGAAATGATTGTTGCCAAGCTGTCAACATAGGAAGTTGTATAGGGATGATGCTGCTTTCCAACAAATGCATCGGCGTACCAGACCGGAGGACGCCGTCGCAGCTCTGCTTGAGCGATAAAGAGCGATGCTATGTGCATAATTAACGCGTACCGTTTCGGACAATTGCTCTGTAAAGTCACCATTTGTATGTCGAACCAATCCCACCGAGCTAGACCATAAGGCAAGCTATCTGGATTGGTAACTTTGCCGAAGTTGTAAAAGGCATGCAAATTATTCTTCAGTCTAATTGTATACAGTATCATGGCTTCGCACCGTTCGTAATCGGTCCAACTGTCGTAATATCCTGTTCGGTATCGAGGATCAATGTTTACGAAAGGGAGAGATGTAGAACAGTCCACTGGATGCTTGCATGTGCAATATCTTTTGTACACCTTGTAGGTTGCTTTGCATATTCGACGGATCCCGCCCCGTTCTCTCCAACTTAATACCCCATTCGACATAAGTATATCAATACAGGATACAAAGTCGGGCTTTCGTTTGGCACACTCTTGATCCCAAACACGGTTTTGCTGTTTGGCGATCTTTTTCTGGTGGTTGGTATCAATACTTGTAGAGTTGGTTGTCGCTCCATTGCCGAGGTTCTTGTCTTCCGTTTTCCTATGAATGGTATCACACATTTTATGGACACAGAGACTTCGATGACTTTGGAGCAAAAGGACCTGTTCGCAGCGATGGCATTTATTGGTCCCATTCCATGAATTAATTTCCTTCAGAATTTCCTTCCATGGGCCTGCGACCTCTCTTTTTCTATACCAGAAGGCTAAGCAACTTCGGTTGACCGCCCTTAGTTGAATGAATTCGAACCAATTTAAATATCGACTTTCGAAGACTAATTCGATGACCGTTTGGAACAAATTGGCCACTGCATGATCCTGCAACTCACGAGCTCGAGCACGGGTCATCCGTCGTTGCCTCACCACAGGCTCAATGGATGAAGACAACGAGGCTTGTGAATTGGGGTGCACCGACCTCTTCAAATGATTATCATCGAAGGAAAAAAGGAGCGATTTGGATCGTTGACGATTGGCGTGTTGATTGCCTTCACGTATGTTGGTATCGCTAGCACCGTGAAACGGGGAAAGACCTGCAAAGGTAGAGTCCGTAGCTCTGGCAACCAGTCGTGGTTCTGATTCATTATGACCAGTTTCACTGTTGCGAATATCTATACGATTTTGCTGTATCTGTGCCATCGCAGCTACAGCGTATGGACCTTGGCGCTGCAGCCAATCTTGGGTGAGTTCTTCCGCCGCTTGTTGTTGTTGCGCAGCTCTTCGAAGAGCCCCCCGAGTCTCCATTTCGTTTTACTTTTACAACGACTGGTACCTACAGCATTAGGGCGCCGACTGCGGAAATCCGCAATTATCAAGAAACAGGGAGCTGAACTACACTGGAATAGGAAATTAGGTGATGCGAATACTGTGAGGATGATGAATCTGAACGCCAATTAGTAATAATTTCTGTAAACGAACGAAAAATAATAAGCGGCCCTCGCGATGAACCATCGCGACTGTTCCAACCATAGTTTTCGTGGCGACATTTCTTCCGTTCCCACTATGATGCTATTCTTAGAATTTATCATCATCAAGTTAGAATAAATATTACTTACTGTAGAAGGGATGAATTAATTATAGGGATGAAAAGAGTTAAGCATCCCAGAGAAAAGATGAAGAATGAAATGTCGAAAGACCAATCAACTGCTACAGAACAATCGAAAAGAACCAAAGTAACCCGTGGATACTATTTTGGTATCAATTGTTAAGTAGGTTAACACAAACGCATGTTGAAAAAGCGCTCAAACAGGGGTCTAAATTATGACCCCTGCGCTCAAATACCGATACTAAATAGAACACCTCGATTTTTATCAAAATGCCCAAACTTGATTGTGGCACTCTCTGCATTTAGTCTCACACTCTCAAAATCAGACCTGATACATTTCACACTTGTCGGTCGCGAAGTTTCGTACCGTACGGCTGCCCAGGGGTCATAATTTAGGAGGGGTGCGCAACGCGTCGAAATCAATATTCCATCCTTGGTACCAATAAGAAAAATTTCCCACAAAGATTTTTTTTTCATCACATTTTTAATGCATAACTCTGCATAAAGTGTACCTGAAAGACCTCATGCACAGGAACACTTCCAATCACTCTCTGATTTTCAAACTTCATATGCAYATCTCTCATACAGTTGAGAGTCAAGTAGTAAGTGTTTCTTGGTGGATATTATTGCTGTTTGTTGTTTGTTGTTTGTTGTTTGTTGTTTGTTGTTTGTTGTTTGATGTACTGATATAGGGCTGGTAGTACTACCACCACATTAGTACTGTAATTCTAGTACAAATAGTCTGCCCTTCATCCAATTTTGTGAAACCAGTCCAGTCCCTAGCAACAATTCGAACTGTCTGTCCTTCATCCGTTTTGCCTTCTAAATCACCAGTAGTGGTTCTACAGCTAGTCGTAGTAGTAAAATGGTCTTTTATGAACAATAAAATGATAGCACAACAATGCATTTGATACTATCAAAGAAAATGGTAAATTCAGAATCCTCACAAAAAGGTGGTATAGGTGCAATAGTTTAAAATTATTATAGTGGTATTTTTGATAAAGTTATGACTAGTACTCACAAGTTGAATAGTTTTACTAGTATTATGCAGTAAAAATAAAATGAAAAAAAAAGTTTATGGGAAATTTTTCTTATTGGTACCACGGATGGAATGGAATTTTTTTATGCTGATGCTGAAAATCGTGCGCGTTGCACACCCCTCTAAATTATGACCCCTGCGGCTGCCTTGGTGAGGCCATTTACAGCCGTTTCGGCTTTAACTTTTTCCCGTCTCCACCCAAATCGTGCATTTTTGGATTTTTTTTGGAGTTTCCATGATTTTCACCTGTGTAGACTGCAGTACAAATCCTACACAAAATAAGACAGAAATACCAAAAAGAGTTTTAAACAAGAATTACTTTGTATAAAACACCTTTTCTGCTCATTCATTTCTCTCCTTGTGCTGATATCCAAGCAAGAAAATATAAAACAATCCAAACCAGAATATAAACCATCACCCAAGTCATCATGAATATTTACCAACATGAAATAATCATGTCTGCAATATCACCATGATGGATGATGATGATTCTTTTTCTGGTGGTGATGGTTGACAATTGTTCATACTATGGTCATACTACTAGTGATGCAGACATCCTATCTGATAACAGTGGTGGCGGCCTGCACCCTCACAGTAGGAGCGCCTCCCAAGATGACAGCAGTGTTTTCAGTGGTGATACTACTACCACTAGTAGATAGTAAGTCCGTAGTATTAACAGCAGTTCTCTTGGAATAAGTCTTTCTGATGATGCCCCTTACTACTACAACAATGCTCCGTTTGACAACAAAATTGAAGAACTCCTCCTTGACCATGACCTCTCTGATTCATCTGATCTGGAGCAGCATGAATTGGAACATCTTCTCCAAGACCCTCATTTCTCACGAGTCCCAACAAAATCCTTCCTTCTGGTACACACATGTCTTTTGATGGTGATGAAAAAGCACACAACAATGACCATGCAGAAGAGTGGAACAACAATTCCACTCAGTATCAATCTTCTTGTATCAGGAGTGTTGTGTAATTCTTTGAACAAATACAAGACACAAGTCCACCCAAGAGGAGAAGAGATCAGCTCTGTAGTAGTATAGGAGGAGTACTACTAGTACTGCTAGAAGTACTATCATTCATGATTATCTCCAACAATGAAGAGGAGTCATCCTTTGGGAGGTTTCATTTGAGGATGTTGAGACTGGTGCACTTTGCACCTCTTTAGTTGGATTGCTTAAGCTCAATATTTGGGAAATTTGACTGCTTCTTTTTTTATTATTTTGATATTATTTAGTAATACTATTTGAATGTGTTATGCCTATTAAATATTGTACCAGTAGCAACAAAGGAATAAGCCTTCAAACAGGCCTATTTTTTTATATGAATATGATACTAGTAGTAATACCACCAATTGGGTTCTAACAGTCATTTTGACATGCTGCTACTTGCACATGATAGCTAAGAGTGACACATTTTTGAGGCTGTAATTCTGTATTGGTCATTCTTGTTGAAAAGAGGTACCATTGTCAATATATTATTTCCCATGTTAATAGACTCTTGAATTAAACACCTGTGGCAATGGGCAAAAAAACGCATACTACTACTATGGTGAAGTTCTATCATAAACTTTGAACCCTGCTGAGCAATGCAAGGACAAACCTACATGCATGTTCCATATATGCCTACTTGTTGATCCCAAACTCTAATACATTGTGAAGTGTCATTTTTTGTTGGATACTAAAGGCAGGAAGCAATGTAAGTGCAATAATATTACCACCATCCCGTGCCTGCATCCTCACAAATGCAAAGCTTGACATGTGTGAAACCAACAGCAAAATCTACAGAAGTAATGAAATGACAATGATACAGCAATTTTTTCCTCACAATCTTCTCCTCCTTTTCATCATCTACAAAGAAAATTATTATAGTATGCCTATTCTTAGTATTACTAGTACTAGTTGTAGTACTACTACTAGTACAAGAAAGTGCTATTAATAGCTAATAAGTTAACAAAGTTAATTGTGGGGATGAGGTTGTATTTCTTCTTGTATTCCAATTCCAATGCTTCTTAAAAATAGTAGCACTACTACTATCCTTCAGGATAATAAGCGTTGCTCATGGTAAGCCAGACAAGTGAAGATTACTGGCCTACTAGTACTGGTAGTCAGCAATTGGTGCCTTCTATTATTGAAGGTGGTGGAAAGAAATCTTTTCCTACCAGTGCTACTAGTAGATACTTTCAGACATATTATTCTTAGCTCTGCCTCCTACTAGTAGTATTAGTAGTAATGGTAACTGATTCTCTTAATTATTCCAACAAGAAGTGTCATGTCCATAAGAAGGAGCAGGGTTGTTTGTTTGTCCACTCTTCTTAGTACTACTAGTACATAATATGTGCAGCACTAGTACTACTAGTACTTGTGCTACTACTACTAGGAAAGTATAATTGGGACAAAAATTTCACTCTTTTTTATCACACTTGTTCCATATTCCAATCCCCTTTTATAATTCAAGGAAATTGTGAGAGCTGCTGAGAATCAAATCAAAGCATTGGGCCGCCATTTCTTTGGCCGCTCTTGACTGTGCTTTTGAAAGCTTCGACTAGGTGTAAGACTGCAGGAAGCGAAAACTCATCGTCGATTCCAAGCTCCTTAGAAGAATATCTCAATACGTGTTTCCATCGCAAATCTAACCCCGTTATAATCTTTTCCCTTTCCCTACAACTTTCATTATGTCCCAACCAACGACAATCTTTCGAGAGACAATAGGTGAACCCGAACAACATATCAAATCTCTTAGTGACGCGATTTTCTACGATGTACATCTTCTTGAACATGTCGTAGCTTTGTAGAACCGAGTGCCAGAATCTAGGTTCACTGTTTTGTTCTTGTATGTCCAACTTTTCTCCGTAAATTAATCTTTGCATTTCAAACATAGTTTCCTTCCGTACGGGTGGTACCATCATAATGCGTATTGTGTTGATGTGATTCAGCGGGAGGGACTCCAAAGGTATAAAGGTTTACTTCTCTGATGACATGCGGTCGCTGTCGTTAATTTCTGCTTCTTGAATAACCAAATGATCTGTGTCAGGGGGATACCGATCATTCAAAAGATGTACAACCTTATCGAGAAACTCTTCCGCTGGGGTCGTTGAAAAATTTTTAGACTGAACGAAAGTAGCGTCGCATAGTTGACTACCCATCTCATGTTTCGAAAATATATTGTTTTGAATTGATATCGGAGAAATATAACCACATCTTTTGTAGATGTTGCCCCTTTCAGAATCTGTAGGCCTTACGTCTCTTGTGCTATTGTTTGCGTTTTTTCGATATTCCCTCAATGGAGATGGACTCAAACCACAGAATGTAGAGGAGCGCTTCCTTTTGTTGCTTGGATCCAATCTTTCGTCGTCCGGGAACAAGCGACGCACAACGCATGACATATCGTGAGCGAAATTTTCCATCCTAGTTACCTGTCGTTGTATACCGATTGGTAAAGACTTTGAGAAAACGGCTAAGAGTTTTATCTTGAGAAGTTCAGGCTAGTCGTTATGAGGTATTTTATGAAACGAAAAAGGATATGGGAGATAAAAAATAACTGAACGAAGAATCTCAAAATAAGCATAGAAAATCATTTTCGGTGAACAAACCCACATCAATTGACTGGATCACAAAAAATAATAAAAACAGTTCTGTTAATTGTATGAGGCCGATAATCTGCCGGCGCGGCACTGCTGGCGTGATGATATTAACGGCAAGATACAGATAAGGCAATGCATAATTCAAAATATACAGAGATTTAGAGTAGAGGGCCCAGTGATAATAATTAAGTTTTTGGTAGTAGAATTGAAAAATACAATACTGAAGCAATATACGAACGGTGCAGTACTTTAATACAGTACCTGGTACTCCTACTTCGTAGATGGACAACCCCAAATACAGAATTAACGTTCTAGCGTGGTGCGATGGAACCTAACCGTCTGAACCAGAAAACCAGTTTTTGTTTCATCTTGATTTTAATGGTATTCATTCACTCCAGGATTTGTGAGTCACGCATTAATCACGCATTGAAAAGGAAAAGTACGAGGTAAACATCAAAAAATAGCCGATAACCCAAATCTCATTCCCAAAGGAAATTCAGAAAACGAGCAACACTACGGTACAACTGGTGTACTGTACGGTAACGTAGTTTTGCGATGAAGGTGCAGATAGACGTCGAATCAAGGAAATCGGCAATCGGAATGAAGTCGGAAGTGACACAGAGGGTTTCGACATTCCTTCCATACATGTCCCTCGTATGCCAGAGTGATTTCTGTTGATCTCATTTGACAACAGGTACAAGGATCAGAAGAAGATAAATGGTCCGGATCGGATACTTTCGGAGCTTTTTGTTCGTGCTCATAAATACTTTCAATCTTACAACTTTAGCCATGAGAATAGTTGTCCAAAAGGTGAAGTCTGCAAGTGTCACAGTCAATGGATCCATCGTTTCTTCCATTGGACCTGGCGCTATGTAAGTTTTAGTCGTATTAATTCTATTTTTCCCGAGGACAACACCAACGCAATGACGTTGTGTTTTCCATTTTGCGTTGGATCTCACTTCTCCCACGGATGTCTCATGCGTCACGGCTACTGCACCGCTATGCAATCTCATGGACGAAAACCTTTTAAATAGGGCTCTGGTAGGCATACACGAGAATGACACAGACGAGGATTTAGAATACTGCGCGAAAAAACTGCTCGGTTGTAAACTTTGGGAAAATGATGCAGGGGCCTTATGGCGGCATGGTGTCAAACAACGCAACCTTGAATTGTTGTGTGTCTCTCAATTTACTCTATACGGCAAGTTAACAAAAAAGAATCAACCCGACTACAAAGCATCTATGAAGGCAATTCCTGCTAAAGCAATGTACGAAGACTTTCTTGGAAAGCTGAAATCGAGCTACGAACCAGAGAAAATTCAGGATGGAGTGTTTGGCGCTATGATGGATGTTGGTAAGTAGACTTCATAGTGTTACTTTTGCGAGGTGCGAAGCGGCTCTAAATTTCGATGCTTAATCTAAACAAACCATGTGCGTTTCAAATTGGCAAACCGACTTTTCCATGAAACTCATGTAGAATTGGTAAACGATGGTCCTGTAACGATTGTGATTGACAGTGATGCTGTCTCGTCATCCAAAACACCACCAAGTGATTAATGTGATTCCGTAGCAGCAGTTCAGTTGTTGTGCCTGACTTGGACACATTTGGAGATTTATAAATTATAGCACATTTTTCTTCCATTGACTTTTTCAGAGGAAAATCAAATGGTGAAATGTATCATGAAGCGTCCTTAGAGCAAATTGTAGCATTTAGGCGAGAAAGGGGTAAGCGGGACGAATCTATCACAGATTCAAGACGACTTGATCATAAGGAAATGGCTCAGATCATCATTATTTCATCCATGATAGACTTTGTATAACAAGGCACCCAATGCGTGTTCTTTGCTGGTGTTTGTGATATTGATAGAATTTAATTTTCGATGACAACTAAATTGTTTCGATCTGTACTACGCGGTATACCTTGATTCAGCTTAGAGTACCATTACTTGCAATTTATAAATGAGCGTCGACTCATCACCCCGCCAAAACTAAGAACGTCACTGCAGTACAACCTTTCGATTCGACGCTACGATACGACCAAAAATCATGATACAGTATCCTGAAGACCTTCTATTAGTTTCCTCACATCGTCTTCCGTGTTGGTGAGATAGGAGGAGACACGAAAACCGCCACATCGAACTGCAAGAATTATTTTCTTTTCCTCCGCGAGTCTCTTTGAAATCTCAATCATTTCTTCCGGAGTCTTATCTTTAAGGACGATCCCTATCAGATGGTATGCGCGTGGATCAAGCTTGATGGAGTGCCCATTCCTGACTGCCCAGTCGAAAAGAGGTTGCATTAGAGTTTTCAATCGTATTTGGGCCTTCCCCGTATCAATTTTGCAAACCTCTTCCATGGCTGTTCGGAGCATCGGAAGGAGAAAGGGATTTGCCTTTCCTCCAGAATCGAACTTGCGTGAATCTGCGTAATATCGCTCGGGGTAACCTTTTGGTCCCATTTCGTTTTTCGAGACATCCCACGAGTCGGCCCCAGCCTCGAAGTCTCTCCCTCTGCCATGAAAATCCAACGGAATCCAGTCGTCTTGTACCTGCAAAAATGGATCCATGTAAGAGGAACTATAAGATCAAAGAATAAAAATTTTCGCCATGTGAATCGATGGTCGATCCTCTTACCTCCGGTGAGATATACGCCAAGCAACAGCCCGAGGGTCCCCTGAGCCATTTGTGGGTGCTGCACGCTAGCATCACGGGGCGAATCTTTCGGACGCTGCACGCCATGATCCCAACAGCTGTTTCCCATTGCATCAATTGCATTATTATTGAGCATAATGCAGCGGAAAAAGATAAAGGTTAGCGACAAATCAACGAACAACCTAGAATACCGCATTGATTCCCTTCTAACTTGTGGACGAACAAATAATAATTTTCAAGCACCTGCATCTACGAACGCACGGACCTTGTGTTGCATCCACGACCAGTGGAATGTTGCGATGCCGACAAACAGCACCAATGGCTTCTAGGTCTATGAGGGTACCGTCGGACCAATGCAGGGGCGGAAGACAAGCTGCTATTATGCTGTGATCATCATCGCTTTTGAGTTTCTGCAGCACTGCCTGGGTCCAACCGCCATTTGGGGCACCGATTCCATCGATGACACCCTGGCCGTTGTTGCTACGAACACCATTAGATGTGACGCTAGGGCATGCGTTCTCGTCTGGGTGTTCCACAATATCGAGTCTCAGTTTCCCCTTCGATTCGTCACACATCTGTTGCCAGGGATATATGGCCGAATCGAATTGGTCTTGCAGAACGAGTATTCGTCCAGACACTGGATTGTAGCTATCCCCATTCCCATACTTCCTTTGCTGTCGTCGTTGACCTTCAATGATGTTCCTAGCTGCAAGAGTAATGGCAAAGGCGGTACTCGGAAGGATAGCGATTCGGCTACCGTCGGTGGTTGCCTTCAAAACTTCTCCATTCTCGATTGGTTCATCAATGTCGTCACAGCATCCGCCGTCGATAAGCTTGGTAAACAACTCTCGAATCCGTGCTTGGCTTGTGTGTGCCATTTCATTGGGGTTAGGATCGTGCCACGGGGAGGCCTGTATCTGCTCAATTCCTATCCTCTGGACCTCGGGGGAGAGAGGAGCTTGGCTAGCGTGATTGAAGTAATAGAAGGTGCTTTCATCGTTGTCGTGTCCTGGTCTGCGAGCGAAAACATCCTCCGTATCGCTGACCAAGTCACAGGTTGCGTTGCCACAACTTCTATTGCCCGAAAAATCGCACCTTACTCTCCCATTTCCAATTTTCTCATGGTCCTTGCCCTTATTTTTGACGCGGAGGCGACTAAATAGCAAACCAATAGCCTCGAAGCACGATCGCGATTTCATCATTCCTTTGCGATCCAGCGCTATTCTTCTTCAATTCTTCCACGGATATAAAATAGCGAGTCGTCTGAAACCTGGTATATAGATTGCGAACCGGTGAGATATTGTAGATGCCGTTGATGATGATGTTGATAGGCTTTGCACGGAATCCAACAATTTTCGAATAGATACAGATAGCCTTCTTTCCTTGCTGAGTTAAGTACTTCGAAGTAGAATACTGTACTACAATATGAGTTCTCGTACTACGAGTACCGGTACAAAGGAACATTATTTATTAGAAGTATGTACCGGTAGGTTCATACTCGGACGCGACAACTCCGAAACTGGAAGTCGTGAAATGCGCGCCAAGAAGCGCGCATATTGTGATGAGAAGTTAGTGCTTCTAGTACAGTACTACTATTCTGTAGTTGCACGGTACGAGTATCGTACGGTACGTACGTATCCATGTTGATATTTTGTATTGTACTTCGCGTAGCTTATGGTATTGTAACGTACATTGTACAGAAGTGTACGTTACTACTCGTAGCAGTCGTTGCGTCTTGCTGTAACGTGGTACCGTATTCCAAAGTCCGTTGTCTGTATGTCTGTACGAGTATTGTGCCGTGCGGTAGTCTGTGATCCAACACGTTAATTTTCATTCTCAACGACAACTTTGCACCGGTACTTGGGGCACCGCATGTTTCCACACCATACCGGTACGAGAAAGAGTTCGACTATTTTTGCATTTGTCTGATTACAACAAGGAAGCACTTCTTTGCAGCACTTCTTTTTCAATTCTATCACCTGAACCGTTCACTGAAGAAATTTACAATGGCCGACAACTGGGACGATGACAGTGATGACGACTGGGATGTCGATGACGACGCCCTCGACGCCAAACTAGGCTTGAACAAGTCGGCACCAGCGCCGGTCAACAATTTTGACGATGAGGAGGATTTGGCCCTGAAGGAAAAGGCCGAGCAAGATAGACTTGACAAAATTAACCTGAAAAAGAAGGGATCTGCTCTTGCAGCAAAGAAACAAGCCGAAAAAGATCGCCAGGATGATTTGGAGATTGCTCGAAAGGCTCTCGAACTGGAGGCCGAGATGGAAGCCAATATGACACTCGACGAACGCAAATTGATGCAAAGAAAGAGAGAAGAAGAGTCCGAATTAGACATGATGGGAGATGCATTCGGCGGGGGTATTGGTGATGGCGGTGTTGGTCGAAAGGGAGTGCAACAGGCTGGCGATAAGGTGGTAATGAAAGACATGAAGGACCACATGAAGCACGCACGAAAGGTTGCGGATTGCATGAAGGTAAGCCATGTGTCTTTCTAAATGCTGGTCTAGTAGACCTATTTTAAACCAGATTCGCGACGAAAAGCAAGGCAATCGCTTTGATTGAGCAAATTTTGATGCTGTATGTATGCCTTGCGGGAACGAAGCCACTTTCAAAATTGGAATTATTCTTCATCTTCGCTGCTCAGAGTCTGTTTTTTTCTGTCTTGATTCGTCATTGCTTCCGCATGTCTGTCATGCAACTGGAAATAAAATTCTTTTCGTATATCTAACCAATGCAAAATAATAATCTCAATAGGGCCACGGAAAGATCCATTTGACAAGCATCTTCATCAAAGAAGTCATCCAACAGAGTAAGGACCTACTTGATGATGCTGCCATCTCAGACATTATCAAAACGTGCAACGTCATCAAAAACGAAAAGGTCCAAGCATCAAAACGTAAGGTCAAGGGTCAAGCACAAAAATCTAAGAAACAAGAAAAAATCGAGAAGGCCAAGGCACAGGCCATTCAAAACGAACTTTTTGGAGATTCGAACCAATACGACGAATACGACGAGTACGGAGAAGAGTACGAAGATGCCTTTTTCTAAGCTCATGAACTGGATAGGTGTTCTCTATTTCCATTTATTTCGAGATTGTCTCAGTGTTGTGGTGTGGCTGCGTACAATGAAAGAACTCGTTATCATTTTAATGGGCGTAACGTGATTGCTCAGAATCTGTTTATGACTTTTACGTCGAAATCGTGATGATGTAAACTCAATGTGAAAGGAAGTGAAGTATACTGGACCAACAAGTTTCGACTCTTTCATAGCTAACTAGCAACGTTAGACGGTTGGATACCTGAAGAAACTATACTACTATTACGAGAATCCTGTAAATTCTATCATAAATTATTTTTGAAGCAATCTGGTAAACAATCCGGGCTTGGCCATTCCAAACCCCACTCTTTGATAAATTTTGGATTCCAAAATCTTGTGGCGTGTCGTTGTCCTCCATCACAAATCATAGTTACAACGGACGAATCCTCAGGCAACGAAAGTGCGGTCTTCATTGCACCCACCAAATTCATCGCCGACGATGAACCGATCCACAATCCCTCCGTGCGGAGTATCCAATGAGCCATGTCGACCGCCTCTTGATCAGTCACGCGAATGGAACGGTCGATGCAAGAAAGGCCCGAAGAAAAATTTCTCGTGATCCGATCCAATCCTATTCCTTCCGCGAGCGTGTCGTATCGGTGTTTTCGAAGGTATCGCTCCCTTTGTTCGACAGCAAAGGCAACGCCGTGCTCTACTTTGTGGTACAACGCACTCCCGGGTGGATCGACCAACACAACTCGAACCTCGCCGTCATTGTTGTTGTGGATACGCTGTTCTTTCAAATACGTGGCTATTCCCGCAATGGTCCCCCCCGTGCCACTCGACATGACAAACGCATCCAAGCTACGATTTTGATCGTATAGTTGCCGCAACAATTCCCGCCCCGTTTGTTGGTAGTGAATGTCAAAGTTCGACAAGTTTTCGAACTGGTCTACGAAGACAGCGGATATCCCAAACTTGTCCCGAGCCAGCTTTGCCGCCTTTCGACCCAGGTTCACGTAATGCTTTGGGTTCGAAATAGATGCGGTCGGAACCTCGTATACAACGGCACCCAGCGACCTCAGTATTCGTTGTTTTTCGACGGCCTGGTCGTCTGGCAAGACTACCAGGCATGCGTGTCCTCGAGCTGCGCACAGCGTGGCCAAGGCTATACCGGTCGATCCGGAGGTGCCCTCGACGACGAGACCGCCGGTGCGAGACCGTTCGAGGGCTTGGAGAATCATGGTTTCCAGTCCGTTCTCTGCAGCCGAAGTCGGTACGTCTGCTGTGTCGTGGGTATGTTCTGCCGTTGCGCTGGTTCCGTTGCCATGAGAGGAACCTGACGGGACCGATGGGCGCAGAAAAAGAGAGCTGTCATAGTCCGTGCTGTTGGTTGGAACCGCATCGGGAGGGGGCAATGCTCCTTCATTCTCTGCCATGCGAATCATGTTCAGAGCTGCCCTGTCTTTGCCTGTACCCCCTGGGTTCATCGATTCCATTTTTACAAAGACGGACCTCCCAATTAATTTTGTCACACGCTTCAACTCAATCAATGGCGTCCCTCCCTCGATGAGTTGTTCGTGTGCCGTCAATATTGTTGACGTGCTGCTTCGTTTGTCATTTCCTCTTCGCGACTGGCGCCATTTTTGGAGTGCCCAAACAGTTGCTATCGATGCCGCTACCAACCCTACTCCGCCGAGAACCAAGCTATTTTTTCGTCGAGAAATCGACGCCATAGCTGTGGAGAATGTCACGCGCAGTATCTAACTGAACACCCAGCAACCAGAATAGATTATTCCACAAATTAGATTGAACGCCCTTTGTTTGTGTGTTTCTGTCGTGCAAGAGCCGGTCCACCGCTATCGATGACCACTAGTGTCGATTAAAAGTAACGGTATTGATAAGTGATGGATGATCGTTTGTTTCGCAAAAAGTATGGTAGAAGAACGATATCTACAGTAGGTGTTTTGAATATTCCGCGAAAACTTCACGTGAAACCGGTTAGTTGTCGGGCCGTCTGTACGGCGACCGACCAAACATCAACTTTTGGAAGTATTCAACGAAGATACTGCTGGCAATGATCCTATTCACTACTGTTGAACTTAGAAGAGGTCTACTTGGGCAGATTTTAGGATTGTTGGAGGTGTGAATTTATCATTCTGGCGTGTGTTTATCGGACTCATCTTCTTCTAATCGACTAAAACTGCTGGTGGTGCTGCCTCGATGGACATTCTGTAGTATCTTGCTATTGCAATACTTATGATACTGCTAGTTTCACATATTTTGTTGACACAAAAAAGATGGAGGTCCTCTGCCATTGTGGCCGTACGCACAGATTTATTGCTCGCGGCGCATTTCGAAACGTCACTCGTGTGTTGCGTCGATAAAACCCGATGCTATGGCAAATCCCCCCCCTTCCCCCGACCTTCTACGAAAGATTGCCAAAGGTTTTTGCCCACCTTGCTTTCTCTCGTTTGAGATGCCGAATTACGTGATCCGGATCGCGGGTCTCCTCGTGCCATTCTTCGATTCGTCGATAGCCCCCCGCCGGCTTGTTGGTGGGCGTGGCCGAGGGATCCGTTTCCGTTTCGGTGTCTTCCGTTCCGGTCGATGCCGGTGCAGCGCTCGGGGTCCCGTCCCCGGCGGGCCCGCCCGCTTCTTCCCCGGCTCGGGGTCCGCCAGAGAGCGGCCGCCCCCGGCGGTTCCGCCCTTTCGCTCCGAGCCCCTCGGGGTGGCTCGGCGGGACCGCCGGTGGGCTCACAAGGGCGAAGGAATCGACCAGGAAACGGCGATTCGCGCCCCGACCGGCACGGGGGGGCCCGAAGGGTCCCCGATCCGGGGAGGCCAGCAGGAGGAGCGGGAGCCAACGCCGCAAGCGGCCGGGACGGCGTCCGGTGCCGACCATTCTTCCCTCGTTGCGCAACCCGATCGATGCCCGTCGGTTCCCTTTTTGCGTGCGTGCGTGTGTGTCTTTCGTGCGAGCCAAGGTTCCTCCGGTGGATCCGCAACCGATGGATCCGATCGCCCGCAGTGTTTCGTTTCGTTTTAAGGCTGGTTGGTGTGGTGGTCGTGGTGGGGCGTCTCTGTCTGTCTAGTCCGATTGCGGGTACGAGTACGTACGACAAGGATGGGGCAGTGGTGTCAGGGGCGTGACAAGGTCGATTCGATAGAAAACACGGATCCAGAGTTATTTTTCTGGATTCCCCATTTCGAGATTTGAAATTTGACTCCTAATACGGTACCAGATAGACCTACGTTCCGTAGGATAGTCTTCTTTACAGTACTGTACTATACTACGGGGTCATTGTAATCATTTTTTTGTTAGACCCTGATTCCAGTATCTTACTCGTGCGAGCTCTCATACTTCGACGGTCCGAACTCGCATGCTCGATACCGGCACGCACCGGACACGCGCAGGGAGACAACCATTCGTTCTACTATGCCTCAGTTCTCGAATCCAATTAGTTCACCAGTCAAAAATCCAAGAAATAATATTTAACGTTTATATAACGGCTGAATGATTTGATGAAAGGGTAACCATGGGTCGTCGCGCCCATCCGTGTCGACATGACAGCTGCTCCACCGGGCAGAAGCAGAATTGTTCTCTGCGTGTTTTCGATCTTTCATCTGCTGGTTGGTTCAGTTTTGGAGTTTTGATTGGGAATTCGAATGAATTCTCTGAAATGAGAATCTGGATGCAATCCTGGATCGGGAACTTCCATCGCCGATGCATTTCGTGGCGTATCGTACACAATCGAAGCCACCCCTTGTCTGCAATGACGCTTCTTTGACGTCCGTCAAAACAGCCCGAGCCCGAAACTTGTTTGGATAGAAACCTGCTCTCGAAGAATCCAATTTCGATTTGCTCTGTGACACAAGCTGGGTGCTTGGGTGGAGCGAAGCGTGGCAAACCAGATCCCTGTCGACCGACCGGTGGATCGGAATGGACCGGAGCGAAATCGTCGGCAGGCCCTAGAAAGAAACAGAGAGGGAGGAAGACCGAGCGCCAACCTTTTGTACGGCACGGCACGGCGCGGAACCAACGCAGCGCAGCGCAGACGCAGAGTCCCGCCGTGCGTTGCGAGCAACATCCCATGCCGCTCCTGTCGCTGGACTCGAGGGCGCGGGCGCGGGTGGTCACCACGGCCATTTTGATCTCCTGCCTCCGGATCCTCGAGCGGCACGGCACCGTTGCCACCACGAGGAACCGGCAGGTCCCGGTGGCGCAGCATTCCTCCCCGCGATGGATGCTCCGGATGAACTCGGTGGACCACCACAAGCTGAGGTACTGAAACGAAACGAAACGAGACGAACGAGGCGAATACGAGGCGAGACGAATGCAATGCAACGCAAGACCAATCGCGGTGCGTGGCGGACTCGAAACAATACGAGTCGATGCGGTTTCAAGCAGTGGTGGATGGAGATGGTTTTTTCTTTTCGAGCGGGAACGATACGGAAACACGGAGGCCGAGAATCACTCCGCGCATCGTTGTCGACGAAGGTCGAACAAACAAGTCGCTCGATGTTCTTCAGGGACAACCCATGGCATTGCAGAAGGTTCTTGTTGCCGGCGACAAACCTCGCAGGCCCAGACGAAGTTCTCTCTGCAAAAACCGGCATCGCGCGTTCCATCCAAACAACCATACCATAGAAAGCCACACACCCAAAGCAGGTCTAAATAAATACTACAATACAGTTTCCGCTCGGGACAGAAGTTACAATTCTTTTTTCTATGATTCTAAGAGCAAACAAATGCATTGTTTGTGTTCTTGTGCTAGCTGTACCATCGTTCGAGCCGTCACCGGATGCTGTCGGTCCAAAAGTCGTCCCGCTTCTTCTTCCAGCTGCCGACGGCCCTCGGCCTCGTCTGCCGCTCCGAGATCTCGCTCCACATGTTGCAGTGCCGCGGGTTGGGGTAGAGGCCGGCGCCCGTCATTTCCGCCAGCGAGTCCACCGCCGCCCCCCAGTCCCCCCTCACCACCGAGGCCTGGACCAGGAGGCTGTAGCTCCCCTTGTCCTTGGCGCAGAGGTCGTGGACGTTGGGGAGGTCGTCCTCCCCGGCCGTCCGGTTCGACAGCATGGTTTCCAGGATCTCCTTGCTGTGGGCCGTGTAGCCCAGGCTCTGGTAGGCCGCGGCGAGCGGGTTCACGTAGTAGGCCGCCAGCGGCAGGCCGTGGTCCTCTTTCAGCCGCGAGAGGATCTCGAGGGCCGAGTCGAGAGGGATCTTCCGCAGGGCCGCCTCTCGCTCCTCCTCCTCGGGCGTGGGAGGAGGGTCGCCCGTCGCCCGCTTCCGGCGGGAGCGGAGCCGCGAGGCTCGCACCGTGGCCCGCACCAGCGACAGCACCATGTCGTCCGTCACGTAGACCCCGGTCCGCTCGTTCCGGCCCCCGCCGGTGGTCCTCCGCGGTTGTGGTTGTTGTTGTTGTTGTTGTTGTGGTTGCTGCTGCCTTCCCTCCCCCGTCTCCTCCGAGTGCACAAAGTGGTAGATCTCCAGGGCCCGCTGCCACAGGCCGAGCTTCGCACAGGCCTGCATCGCGCCCTCGTGGTGGACGTTCGCCCGCTCGATCTGCGCAAAGCCCGGGTCGGCCTCCAGGAGGGCCATCCGGTCGTAGGTCCTCAGCGCGTGCTTCCACAAACTCGGCTTGTTGCGCTTGCGGGCGTTCTTCCAGATGCTCCGGGCAAAGCCCTGGTTCGTCATCGCCGGAGCCTGCGTCCGAAAGTTGGGGTTGTCGCCGGCGATCCCCGAGTGGGGGTACCACCGGCCCTGGGGAGAGCTCTGGGACTGCTGGCCGGCAGGCGTCGCCGTTCTTGTCTCGGTTGTGGCGTTCCTCGCCGGGGGGTCCCTGGCGTCGGGTTCCTTGGTGGCAAAGAGCACGGACTTGCGCGCCATTTCGAAAATCAGGGCGGGCCCGCCCGCCAGCGTCTTGAACAGGTCGTTGTCCTGGCCGGTGGCTTCGAACGGGTCCTTCATCGGAGCAGCAGTGGCTTGCTGCTGGTTGGCCTCGCTGTTCGGCGAGGCAAACAACGCCGTCTCGTGGCACAGGCTGTAGAAGGGGTTCTTCCTCTCGTCGTGCGGCGTGGCCGACGCGGATGGCCTCGCGGGGAATCCGCACTCGCGGGAATGCCGCACCATGCGAAAGGCATCGGTGGACAACAGCGCCGAGAACAAGCAGAGGGCATCGATCGCCGCCACCACCAAAAGAATTCCCCGCGGGCACGAGAGCTGGTGAAAAGGCATCGTGCGCCTTTGGTGTTCCCTGCCTCGGCTCCTCTTGGGCGATCGGGTGGGCGTCGTGCCAAATCTGCCATGGCATTCCTCGGCCTGCAAACACGGCGACAGAGGAGCGGACCCGGACGCCGCCGGGGAGCTCTCGGAACCGCCCATCGAAGAGTGCATGGTCGTTGTCGTTGTCGTCGTCGTCGTCGTCGGCATTGCGAACCGGCTTTCTCAAAAACGCGGATTGTCGTGTGCTTCCGATGGGGTTCTTCCAAAACGGAACGATGGATTTCGGGTTGCAGCTGTGGCACGGGGTGTTCCACCGAGGCGTCCCGGTTTGTCAATGAGAAACTCTCCCGTGCATTGAGCTGTTTTGGTTTCGATCGAAGCCCCCCGGGAAGCTTCTTGAAGCCGGAAGGGGACGGAGAATGCGGTGAAACGAACACGACACCCCCGGATGCCAGGTCCGGTTCCGTACACGTGTAGCAGAAACTGCGATCATCTGCTGGTTCGGATCGGTGCCGTCTCCTCGCGGAATGCTAAGTTGGGGTTAAGGTTACAGTTACTCTCGGTCTGCGATCGATGGAATTGAATCATTCGAGACGTGGAAACCAACATCTACGGGTACGAGTAAAGTACTACTAGTACTTCGTACTTCAACAGTACAGTAATTATTTTGTGGTTAGGGTCAGCGAAGGTCATGTGTTTTGTATTGGAAAGTACAGAACAAAAATATATTGGTTCTAAAACTACTACCGCAATACCCTACAACTACCCGAATGTTCCAGACAGTTCCTCTAATAGTATTGGTAGCTATTTGCACATAAGTTATCTAGTATTGCGTTGCGTGTATTGGGTCGCCGAGACCCCTTGTAGGGGTCGTTGGCAGCGAGTACGTAGTTGTATCACTCGGACTTGGTCGGATCGAAAGCCACTGCGTCCAATGTAAGGAGGGGTGTCGCCCTTGATTTCTTTTGCGTCTGAGGTTTAGCAGAAACAAGTCGCATTTCGAGATGTAGAGTTGGATCGCAAAAAGAAATCACCCATGAAAATTCCCGACAGCTCGATAGGTTTTCTTCAAGGCTGCGGTGCGTGCTCCCGCTCTCGAGGTTCGTGTATCGAACGATGGACGGGTGCGCATTCTTGTCACTGTCGGGCACGAGAATCGAATTCTTTTCCTTGGAAACGGTAGCAACAGCGAAACGGTAAAAGCGGAATCGTCGCAGATTGTCGCACAGATCTATCTACCACGAGCCCCGCTTGTTGCGCGGATCGTCGCCGGGCCACGGATTGGGGTTGCGGATCGGTACCGGTACCTCCGCGAGCTGCCCTTGCCGGTTGTTCATGCCGTCCACGATGCGCATGCCGCTCGAGCAACACATCTTCTTGAATCCGAAATCGCAGCACACCTCGGGGCGCTCGCAGTCGTAGTTCGATTCGCACGTGTCCTTCATGACCTCCCCAAAGAGCTTTCCGATGAACCCCCCCCTGTTTTTCTCCTGCTCCTTGGCGCGCTCCAGCTCCATGGCCTCCACCGCGGCGGCGGCCGCCTTCTTTTGCTGCTGGAGGTCCATTTCCTTGATCTGCTGCTCGATCTCTAAAAATTCTTCCATGGTGAGAGACTTGAGACCAAACTTTTTGCGGGTCGCGTTTTTCTTCTCGAGGGCATCGGCCATAGACGCGTCCGGTCCCTCCGCCTCTCCGGCGGCCGAGGACGACATCGACGTGAGACTCGAACGGGACGAGGAGGCCGTGACGAATGACCTCGTTTGCAAGCCTTCGTCGTTGTTGTCTCCAAACAAAACCGAACCGCGTCGATTGAAAAAAATGATACTGCGTCGGAACTGAAGGACGTTGTCGGGAACCTTAACGGATTCGATGCTATTCTGGAGTTTCTCTCCCCCGATTTTGGTCATCGACTCCATGTGGCGGCTAAACGAAGGAATGCCGTCGGCGTTGGATACAACGGCTTGCTTGCGCAAGGCTGCGAATACGCCCTGCTCGGTGGTAACCTGGTTGTCGTTCATGACCAGGCGTTCCAACCGGTGCTGGGTGATGTTGCCCGTCATGCGATCAAACTCATAAATGGAAATCCCGTCAACGTGCAGGGTGGTTTTTTCGCCACCGAAAATGGCCTTGGGAACGACGTTGGCGTTCCAATGGATTCGGATGTTTTGTCGTGCCTTATCAAAACACATGCGAAACTTCACGTCGGACTGGTCGGGACAGTAGAACAGGCCGATCAGTGTGTGAACGAGTCGAATGGAATTCCCATAGTTCTTAACGCCGTGAACATGAAACCCACTGGGATCGATCAATTCCATGTCCGAACTGTAGATGGAGTAATCTATCGGTAGTCAAATCATCAAGAAAGGAAAGCATGAGAGTGTGATCATCGGTTGATTACCCATCACGCGGAGAACGATTGACTGCAACGTATTCGATTGACTTACCTGGATCTTTCACTAGAATTTCGGGATAATCGTCTCTGAGGGTGTCCATCGCTCTTCCCACTTGCATTTCGAATTCTTGTCGATCGTAGCCGCTCATCGAAGGTTCCGACGAGGACGAGGACGGTGATGGCGACGGGGGCGATGACGACGACATTACGTGAAGCTTGCTCAGTGCTTTGTTACAATACGGGTTCGCGACATGAAAGGCGGTACAGCATCCGATGGTAACGAAACCAACCAGCAGAAACGCCAGGGGCAAGTCCGATATGCGGCACCTCCGAAGAGTTCGCCTCCTCGGTGATTGTTGCTTGTCATGCTGGTTGTCAGCGCGTGCGCTCTTCGTTTTTATCGTCTGTCTCATCATTGATCTGTATTTTGATGTGTTCTTCGGCACTCTTGGCTGTCTTCTAGTTTGTCTATCTGTGTTTGGTGTTATATTGTGTTGGCTTTGGTACTCCAATGTTGCGAATTGATGCTGGTTTCTTGTTGGTGACTGTTGATTTGTGACGAAAAGGGTTCTCGCAACCCGAACGAATGCCTAAGTACCGGCAGAAAATGAATGAATCGGTTTTGGGGTTTTCGTTCCTCGCCCAAACATTCTTAGCTGTCAGGGTTTCAACAAAAAAATGCAGCTTCAATACACACCGCCTGGCATGTTCAAAAGTGTGGATCACAGGTGAGGTGTCGATCACGACAGTTTCCAGCCAGCCCAGAGAAAGAACTCGGGCGTTGTTGTTCCGCAAAGAACTTGAGTAATTTACGTGTTTGACACGAACAAAACGGCTCCGAAATGTGATTGGTTGTTGGGGTCCGAAAGAAACAGAAAGAAAAAAGAATGAATCACGGGTGACGTCACAAATGAAATACAGAATCAACGCCAATCTCAAGGACTTCCCTAGCCGCCGTCCTTCCTTCGTCGGCATCAGAGAATCACGCCGAATGATACTTGCGAAAATGCAGAAAAAACTTGGAGCCAGCTGTTCGTTGTCGTGGAATGGTGTCTTCCAAAATACTATGGTACGTACCGATGACAAATCCTTACCATACGTGTCCCAAGCAAATTGAACTAGTACTACTAGTACTAATAGTGGAGTATTCGTACTACGGTAGATGTTTCGAATTAATAAGATCAGTAGCATGGTACGGTAGGACACCGGAATGGGAGCGAAACTGATAGGCACCGTTTTGGACAAACCAACCAAGGTAATTGACCCAAGATGGGGAAGATACATTCTAGTGAAGACGAAGTGACGAAGAACAAGAATAATAAAACTTGCAAAATAGTAGGAGGAGCTGATGACTTGCTTTTGGGATTTTCTGAACTTGTTAGTAAGAGTAGTAGTATAAGGGATATCAAAAGCATGGTAGAGTAGGGCAACTTCCAGGATTGCCCATGCCTTGAAAGGCAAAATTGTCAATTCAAAACATCCGTTTCTGTTGCTAAATATCGTTTCAAGTGCAGAGTCCAAAGTTCGTCATCCCATTGGTCATACGGATATGCGTGTCGTCGCTGATCAGAAGACAGCGTCCAACGAGATAAACAAAATTACAATGCATATCGTATATCCTTCTCTGCTGCGCCGTTGTTACAATCGCTCTCAAGATAGAGGAAATCTACTATTCTAGTCCTTAGGATCAGTTGTTAGTTTCTACCACGGCATTGGGGGCTCGACCAGCCGACAGAGGCTCCGGCGCATCAGCTGGTGCTGCCGGTAGAAACTCTGGCATGGACAACAGCAAAAGGTCCTCTTTGTCAGCATAAGTATTCTCATTGGCCTTTGCTCTCTTTTTCTCCTCGGGCGTAAGCCATTCCGTCAGCTCCTCCATCAGCTCCTCGTCGGTAGATTCTCCAACGTCGAGCTCTGGCAGCGACTCGCTCATGTTGGTCAGATCTACCATGGCTGCCTTTGGATCGCCAATGATTTGTTGGTATCCAGCAATGGCACTAGCTGCTTCGTCGAGCGCCTTCTTTACGTGACGATCTTCAAATGCCGATTCTAGCATAAACATTTGGGTTTCCATGTTGAAGACTGCGGCTTTGATTGCATCCACTTGGCGCTCCAGTCTCTTTTTGTGAACCAGGCATTTCAATGCTTCCTGTTTGTTCTTTTCCTTAAGCAATACCTTGGCTCTTTCGAGAAGCTGTGGAATTTGTTTCCCTTCAATTTCCTCCAATCTGTCTTCCTGAACGGTGATGGCTCGTTGGAGTTTGTGAATGGTTGCCTGTTCCTTTCGACTCAGAGGTGTTAGGTGTGAAGGGATCATAGTAACAGCTGTGCTACTAACATCACTTGTGGTCGTTACTCCTTCATTACATTCTGGTGACGACGAGGAGGGCAAAGTCGATCCGATCGGTTTTTCTTCACTTGAATGATGTACATGCTTTTTGCTACACACTTCATTGGAGTTAGCCGATGACTCTTCCTGTTCATTGTCATTTTTGTTCTTCGTATTTTTGGAATCCGTATTTTTCCTCGGTTTTATTTTGCTCATTGAACGCAAGGGATTCAATATGGTGGAAGAATCCACTGATTGGCTCTTGTTTGATCTTCTAGATATTGTTGGACCGCCTGTTACAGACTCAACTGGTTTCGCTCCCTTCTTCCTACCGGTCACGTGTGCTGTCGAACTCGAAGATGTTTCTTGTTCAGGTTGTTGCAGTTGGATAGCTTCGGTAGGAGGATATTCCTGCGTGGTGACAGCAGATCGGTCCTCGGCCGTGGCCACATTTCTGTCGGTCACTGTTGGTTTCGTTGAAACCATCTCATCGCTATCTTTGGCGCCGGATGGGGCCGACAATTTGGATTTCTCTTCATTTTTCTTTTTGCTTGATTTGTCCTTTCCACCACCAAACCAGTTTTTCAGTCTATTTGGTTTGGCTTTGGTATTTGAAGGCTTTTCCACATTAGTTTCGCTCACTGCGACTGATTGTTCCTCTTTCGTCTCCGCCAATGGCACCCGGGCCTGCATTGCCTTGAGTTTTGCCATTGCGCTCTGCTCGATCTCCTTCTTTTTGTTGATTGCGGCATTTCTCTTCTCTATTTCTTTTCGTTCTTCGATTTGTTTCTGTCTCTGAGCTCGTTGCTCGGCAAGAAATTCCGCCCGTTCTTTTTCCAGAGCGTCGCGTTTTTGCTGCTTTCGGCGCTGTGCTTCTTCAAACTCGTGATTCCGGCGGTCCTCCTCTTCCTTCTTCCGTAATTCTTCTGCCTTTCTCGCCATCATCTCTGCCTTGATCTTCATGAGCTCTTCCGCATCCATTCGTTGCTTGATAACGTCCATCATGCTCAAAACGTCACCGACCTGGGAGGTCAAGCGTTTCCTTGTTTTGCTGCCGATTTCGCGTCTCCATTCCGGATGCTGTGGCAAACCAGAAATGCAAAGATTGGCAAACCGCAAACCAAAGACGTAGGCCTCGTCCAGCCTCCTCCCGTCCACCGCATTCTGGAAGTGTCCCAAGAGTCGCTCGGCGATATCGGCGTATTTGGACAGGGGACATGATTCTAGGACTCGCAGCTGGTTGGCGGAATCGGCATCCTTCAGCGCTTTGCGCCGTTTCGCGCTCGGAGAATCTTCGTTGGTAGACATGGTGAATTTGATGCCATGCAATGAAATCGGAGGTGGTTGATGGGCATTCGCATTCGGCTCTAGTCTTCTCTGAAATACAGTGATGTCAATAAAATGCCGTCCCAGAGCGGATTTGAAAAATACTTCGGAGAACGGAAGCAAACGATCGTGTTTTCCGTTGATCACGGTTTGTTTGTTAAGTCGTGCGCATTTGATTTGGTTGGGATCTTCTTTCTTTGGGGATCGGTACGTACCCGGATGAGTAGAACTGTACGGTAAAGTGGTTAAGAATCCCCAAAAATCGTCATTGCTTACCACACTTTTTGGAATTACGATCAAGTAACATTAGTACGGTACGAACGGACGAAATGTACGTTCATCAGTACGTACGAGTACTGTACTCTGTCCTCCGGCCCGTTTCGTTTCTCGTGATGGCTCTTTCATTGTTTTTCAACACATTTTTGTGGCTCACTTTTCTCGGCAACAGAAGTCGATTCATGGTGCTGCCAACCATCCTCTAACGCACGAGGGACCCGCAGAACGCCGCCGCCGCCGCCGCCCATAAAAAGGATTGCAGCACCTCTCTTTCGTTGTTCGTAGCGACCCCAACAACCAAAACACAACGAACCAGCCGGGCAAACCAACAAGCGCTCGGACGTCGCAACAGAACGTACCAAACACCACACACCACCCCACAAAAAAAAACGACCATGTTTCACGGCCACCACCGGAGGGCCCTCTCGGTCGCGGCGGGTGCGGCGGCGGCGCACGCATCGTCGTGGCTGTCGAGCCGCGGTGCTTCCAACCGTTCCGAAACGAGCTCGTGCGAGGGCATCCCCTCGGCAGGCCCCAACCACAACGCGCCCGTGGCCATGGGATGCTCGGACGCCTCCCCCGTCCTTCCGATCCGAACGGTCCGGCCCAACCCGCACCTGGAAATCGCCTTTGACGTCCGGACGCGGACCCCCCTGTACGTCATGGAGAAGCTGACCAAGGCGACGCTCCCGGAGCGGGGAAGCGGCGGGGGCCGGAAGCGCCGGCCCAACTTCTACGAGGACAAGAACGTCGAGGGCGGCGACTTTCGCTCGAGGCTCTCCCACTACCACAAGTCGGGCTTCGACCGGGGCCACATGGCCCCCGGGGCGGACTTTCCGGGCGAGACGACCGCCGATACGTACACGCTGTGCAACATCGCGCCCCAGGACCCCGTCATGAACAAGGGGATATGGAACAGCCTGGAGGAATGGGTCCGCCGACTCGTCCACTCGGAGGAGGTCCCCCCCGGTGCGGACGTCTACGTCGTGACGGGGCCCCTGTGGCTCCCCAGAAAGCAGGTGGGGGAGGGCCGGTTCGAGTACCGGCACCTGGCGCTTGGCCGGCCGCCCGCGCTGGTGTCGGTGCCCACCCACTTCTGGAAGGTCGTGGTGGTGGTGGAACGGGACGCGCCGGCGGCCTCCACCGGGAGCCCCATCCTCCGGTTTGCCTGCTTTGTGATTGGAAACGAGGAGGCCTCTCCCTCGAAAAAGCTCGAGGACTACGTCGTGCCGTGGAAGGACCTGGAGACCGTCACGGGCCTCCGGTTCTTTCCAAAGTGGGCGAGCCCCGAGTGGAAGGACAGGGCCGACCAGCTCACCAAGGCCCGGGTCCCGGCCAGCCTCGGAAGCAACTCCTCGCGGCTCTTTTTGACGGACCGCTCCGCCAAGACGAGAAACCCCAAATCCGGGAAGGTATTGCTCGAGCACCTCTGCGCGAACGGGAAGTGCCGGTAGGCCAAGCAACAGAATGCTTGCTAATTTTTTTCATCAATAGCAAAGCGATGAATGGACAAAAGTATTCAAATGAAACGATTTTTGCCTCCCAAGTTCTTGCTTTGGTGAGTGAGGCCGGGAAAGAGTGACAACATTCATCACGTTAACAATAAACTGCAGCTTTTGCCTCCCAAGAAATGATCAGCGTCTTCATGGAAAACCCCCCAGGATCTAGCTCTTCTAGCCAATCGTATCCTAGACTCTCACAGAAACCAAGTACTGAGAGTCGTGATGCCATGAAGGACGTGACGTTCCTAATAGTAGTAGCAGACCAATACGGTGCGATCGAAACGATCGACCCTGCCATCCGATCGGGACAAAGATTACCACGAAAACTCTGTTGGCACACCTTCCAACTTTCAAACAACAAGAATGGAACGTTCGTAGTCGCATTGTGTGTCAGGGTCAATTTGAAGTATAGCAAAGCATTCGAGAAATACTACGGTACTACAATAGAAATAGCACAAGTTCTTTCCTCAATGCTCGAGAGTTCGCTCTTGCCTCTTGCGAGTCATACCGTAATACGTACCGTACGTTCGTACCTTATGATGTACCCTCTGTACGTACGGTACGTCCGAGACCTGCACCGCGGTTGAACTAAATTAGTTCTTTTAAAACACCGTGACAGCATGGCTCGGCTGTGAAGTTCTTCTGAAAAATAGACGCATAAAAAAAAGCCTGATGTAGGCTCCAGCGCGAGCCGTTGCCTCAAATCGTGGGACGGCCTGCGTGCTCGCGAGGACAAAAATCGGGCCGGGAATGCCATAGTGTGGGTTCTGCCTGCTCTCCATAGTGGGATGCGAGGGTTGTTTTTGATAGTGGGTGGCTTGGTCTCGAAGAAGCGCATTGCTGCTGGCTCCGCTGGACGTTAGTACTCGTACCCTACCTGTTACCGTTCCCCTCCGGAGGCTTTCGACGAATCTTGTAGCACCACTTCGCACTCCAACTCCGCCTCCCACAATGGCATCGCTCCACAGCCCGCCGCACACGCACTATCGTTCCCCGTCTCCCAAGGGTAGCGCCTATCGGTCCACCCCCGACTCGCGTTCCTCCGTCCTGAGCCGCGCCAGAGAATACACCAAGCGGGTCGAAGACGACGCCCGCAGGCGCTCCCTCTCTCTGGACCGAACGAGGGCCCAGCCCTACGCATCCCCGCACTCGAATTCGCATTCCAATTCGCACTCGCAGTCCCGTTCCCCGGGCAGGACCTATCCGTACGGCCACAAGCGACAGCCCTCGCCGGGACCGACCTATTCCAGCAGCAGCCCCCGCGGGAGAGAGGCGAACACCCGCCAGGGCACGAACAGCAGCAGCGGAGGCAGCCCGGGCTATTATTCCGGCCACCACCACGGCAGCAGCAACAACAACAGCAACAACTACAACCAAAGCGCTTCCACGCCGAGCAGCGCCGCGCGTTCGTACCGGAGCAACTCGGTGGGTCGGATTTCAACCGGATCGGGAAAAAGCGGACCGTCGTATCGCCAGAGCCTCTCCATAAGAGAACGGGCCATGGCCAGCGTCGAAAAGGAATCCAACAGCAACCTCAACACGTCGTATCGCAGCACCGGCAGCAACAGCATCAGCCCGACCAAGATGCAGCAGCAACAGCCGCAGTCGAAGTCGCAGCAACAACAATACTCGTCGCCGTCCCCGCAGCAGAGCGAGGGAAACCGCAGCCGGCGAAAGAGTCCCGCCCACTCGGTCCGGTCTCGTGCCCGGTCGCTCTCGAGGGGCCGCCGATCCAGCACGGGCGAGGACAAGCCGGCACCGGCGGTCCAGCCGCCGCCACAGGAAGAGGGCCAGGCCGCCCAGGGCGAGGCCGTGGTCAGCCCGGAGCTCCTGGTGGACGCCCTGTCGGGCCACGAGGACGGGTTGCTGGCGATTGCCGAGCGACTCATKGAACACTATGACTCTGGATACGATGCTATGGGCGAAGCCATCATCGATGCCTTTGCGGACGTCCAGAAACTCTTCCAGCACGTCGTCGAGGCGGCGCACATGGAAGGAGCGGCCTTTGAGAGCTCGCGGCGCGAGGAAGAGATACGGGAGCTCAAGCGCCGGGTGGCCAGTGGAGACGTCGACCACGGAATGGCCGACGACAACGACGGTGCCAACGACCTGGCCTCGCCCTCGTCGAGCGGACCGGTAAGGCACGACGAGTTCATCGACCAGGACGTCAAGGACTGCCTCAACGAGGCCATCCGAAACGGGGTAACCTTCAAGGAAGAACAGAAGCACGCCCAGTGTTTCGAGCTCTACGAGCGGGCCTGCCAGGCCGCCTCGGCCCTGCTTCCCGTCGATTCGGACCACCGCGGGCGCCTCCAGCTCTCCATTGCGCGGGCCGAGTCCATGACCCCCGACCGCGGCTGCGCGATCCTGCGGTACGCCATGGACGACGTCCTCCGATCCGGCCTGCGGGCCGGGAAGATTCCGAAGAACTACCCGCTCTCGGACCCCTCCAAGCGCGCCGACGTGGTGCTCTCGAAGCCCTCGATGGGGAACACGCAGCAGTCCTCGGAGGAGCAGCTCAACTCGCTGGTGGAGGAGATGAAGGACGTGATCAACGCCCCCGTCTACGAGAACACGCCCCTCCAGGACGTGGCCAGGCGCTTCTGGGAGGCCCTCCAGGAAAACCAGAAGATCCGGTCCAAGAACGAGGACCGGCTGGAACACAACCTCGGCAAGCTCAAGGGAGACTACCTGCTGGCGCGAGCGGTGCGTGTTGTTGTTTTGTTATGGTTTTGGTTTGGTTTGGTTTGGTTTGGTTTGTTTGAGAGTTGTGGTTGCTGCTGCTGCTGTTGTTGTTGTTGTTGTGGATTTGCCTTTGGTATCCACTTTTTACTCACACCCAATTCGAACCGTTGTCTTCTTCAGGAGTGGGAGGAAAAACTCACGGAGGCAAAAGAACAAGCAGAAACTTTCAAACGAAAATACAACAACGTCAAGGAAGGCAAGGATTTGTCACTCATGGAGGACGCGCGAAGCATGATGTCTCAGAAATTCAGCCAGAGCGTCGACACGAACGAGGGCGAGTCGTCGACGCTGAGGTCGTCGTCCTTTCGATCCACCACCAGCCGACCGGAATTCAAGCGCGCCACGGAATCCGTCGCGTCCATGGGAAGCAACCTAGCGGCGCACGCCAAGACCCTGGTGGGGTCCTTTGCCTGCGCCGGGAACAACGAGCGCACCGGGCAAGTCCTGTCCTCGGAGCGCGCCACGGAGGAGTGGAGGGACCGGAGAAACGCCAATGGTGTCGACCACAGCCGACACCCGTCTGCCCCGTACCAGCAGGGGGGTCACCCGGGACTGGAGATGAGCCACAGCACCAGCTCGCGGTCCTACCGGGACACCCGCCGTGTGGACGTCTAGCCGACGGAACCGGAACCAATCGAGTGGCGGGGCTTAGGATGTTGTATGCACGGGATCATATCGAACGTTATCTAATACAATAAAACTAGACTCTCTTTGAATCTTCTCGTCGTCCATGCTCCATTCTTTACTAGTTTTATGGGTTGCATTGTGTCCCCTGGCACGATTCGTTGACGCACTGCTCCGGTTCACCACCATTTTTCGTACTTGATCTGCTCGTGGGGAATGGATCGAACGCCCCTGAGGTGTGCCACGGCCTCGTCGATCATCGACGGAGGTCCACAGAGGTAGTAATCGGCATCGGCGGGACCCTCGTCCAGGAATTCCTTGAGGACCCGTCCCGTCCGGAGTTCCACGTGCGGGGGAAAGGTTCTGTCGCTGTCGCTGTCGCCGTTGCGTTCGCTTCCCCATCCGGTGGGCTCCCGCGTGAGGGCAAAGACCACCCGGTCGCTCCCGCCGCCGGCGGTGCACCCTTCCCGGGACAGGTCGGCGAGCTCCCCGCCAAAGACCAGCTCCTCCGCACGGGATGCCGTGTACAGGAGCATCGCGGGGGCTGCGGGGCTTCCCTCGGCCGCCGCACCCCGGAGAAAGAGGAACTCGCGGTACTGGGAGAGGACCGGGGCGATCCCGATGCCGCCGGCGCAAAATACCGACGGCCGGAGGGGGCCGGGGCCCGTGAGGACGGACCCCCCGCCGACCCGGACCCGGACGGGGCTGCCCACCGCCGACCGGTCCGCGTCGTGCACCCAGGCGGCCGGGGGGTCCCCCGACCGCTTGACGGCGAGCGTGAGGGTCGGGAGGTCCCTCGGGCTGCTGGCAATGGAAAAGCCCCCCACCCAGGGCTGCCCCTCCGCCACCAGGTCGACCCACTGGCCCGGGAGGAAGGACGCGAGCGGCGGTGTGGTCACCGTGATGTCCAGCTTCACCACCGTGGGGCTGATCCGGGACCGCCCCGCGATTCTTCCCGCGTGGAACATGGCGTTGCGCCAAGGGCAGCGGGCGGGGGCGTCGGGGGGGGCCGTCGTCCGCGCCCTCTGCCGGTGGGCGAACGGGGGAACCGGTCCGTGGAGGCCCAGCGAACGCGGGGCTTCGAAGCGGCAAGATGCGCAGGTGACCGGGGCAGCGATCCGATGGCACTCTCCCGGTGCTCCGATTGGTTCTGGGAAGCGAGGCCGTTTTGTGAAAACGAACAACAAGAACAGACACAACCTTTTCGCGTTCCGATCCCGAAGAAGTTTTCACCTGTACGTGCGTACGTACGTATGTACGTACGTTCAGCACTGTTGGAAACGCAAAGATGTCAGGTACGAAGTACCGTACAATATTTACAGACGTACTTCGTACGTAATAGAAGCAGTACCTGGTATCTGTATCTATCATGTCATCACGATGATCAGACCAAAAGCAAAAGGCACCAAATTCGCACCACACTTCCTTCGAAGTATGCGATCAATCAGTAATCGTACCTGGTACCGCAACATAAATCTCCTTCTATTTCAAGAAACCTTGTCATTCGCTCGACCCCACACACCCATCCACACACCCAAAACAGAAAACATGCCCTTCGTTCACATCACCTGGTTGCCCAAAACCTGCCGCAACGCCAAAGTCCGTAAGGAGGTCGCGGCGGCCGTCATGAAAGCCATGACGAGCCACCCGGAGGCGGACGTGGCCCCGGAAAACCTGGTGGTTCGGTTCAGCGAAGCGGTGGACGGCTTTCCCCTCCCGAAGGGCCACAGCGAAAACCCGGAACTGAGCGCTCCGCAAACGCCCGCGGGCGAGGCCTTCCTCAAGGACAGAGAGTAGAAACGCAACGGGCGGGCTCGGCGCAAAGCGGGTTCGATAGGCATCGAAACCTAAAATAAGTGCTTCCGGCAAAATACGTTTGCACTCCACACAGCCAAAGAGTCTTCAGTCAGTACTCGTCTTGCTTTGTATCAGACACGAGGCATTTTCAATAGGGTAATTACCCAGGGGCACTCTGTACTGAATGACTGATGCAACAACTAATATTTTAAACCTTTCATTTCCGCTATCTCTAACAAGGGCATCCGCCATTTCAATTCCTAATGCGTTTGGTTCGTCCCTCGCGAAGAGCACCGAAAAAAGTAGTCTTTTGTTCCGATGATTTGTGGCACTCAATCGGAAACACCCCCAAGTGGGAATTTTCAAGAAGGTGTGATTTTCATCCGACGTCCGTCTAATTATAATACAGAGATGTCGAGAGAACTCAAAATATGAGGAAGCTTGTCCAGACAGAGAAAGAAAGATAAAGAAAAAATGTGATCTATGTGTGGTAGCTTTAAATTTACTCAATTTATACCCATTCCCTTGGGTTCTTGCAGGCGTCGATGAAATCGGCTTCCTTGCTACCTTCTTCGGGGATGACATTGTATTCCCATCGAGCGGTTTCTGGAAGACTCATGAGGATACTCTCAATTCGCCCACCGGTCTTGAGGCCGAAGACGGTTCCTCGGTCGTATACCAAGTTGAATTCGACGTATCGTCCACGTCGCATGAGTTGCCATTCCTTCTCCTGCTGTGTGAATTCGTCGTTCTTGTGCTTTTCGATAATAGGTCCGTAGGCCTTGACAACAGAGTTCAAGCATTCCTTGGAGAACTCGAAGTGTTGTTCGGGCTCCTTGTTGTTTTGGTCGTCAAAGAAAATTCCCCCTAATCCGCGAGTCTCGTTTCTGTGCTGGATGACAAAGTAACGATCGGCCCAATCTTTGAACTCCTTGTAGTATCCGGGGTCGTGCTTGTCGCAGATCTCCTTGTATGTTCCGTGGAAGTGCTTCATATCGTCTTCGTTGACATAACTGGGGGCTATCATTGGATGGGAATTTCACGGTAAAAACGTGTTGCAGGATTTGTATCGTTAGCTATTTTTTTAAAAGCAAGTTTCAATTGGCATTCCTTTCGTTCTTCGTTCAAAAATTTGTACTTACTGATATCGGTACCTCCTCCGAACCACCAAACTCCACCGTCGGTCTCAAAGTATCGGTAGTTGAAGTGCATGGTAGGGCAGTGGGGGTTTTTAGGGTGCATAACACTGCTCAGACCGCAAGCGAAGAACGGGACACGTTCACCGGGTGCCATGCCCTTGGCACGATCGACTCCGCGCTCGGTGGCGGCTTGGAGAGCCTCCTGTGGCATACTTCCGTAGACCACACTAAGGTTGACTCCAGCCTTCTCAAAGACCTTTCCGCCGGACATAACACGGGACATACCGCCTCCACCGTTGGCTCGTGTCCAGGCATCCTCTTGGAATTTTGCTTCGCCGTCAATTTCTTCGATGGCCTTGGTAATTTCGATTTGGGCATCACGGCACATCTTTTCGAACTTCGATCTCATTGGGAAGTTTCCTTCGGGACCATCTCCCTCTCGGACGAGACTGTCTGGAACTTTTTCCTGCGATTACGTTGAGGATGTACACGGTCGATATCGAAACAACGGTGATAATTTAGGGTGAATTATAATTTCCGTGAGATTTGAGCAGACATAATAAATAATGCATTGAAATATATTTCACAGACTCTCAATCTTTAATGTCAACTTACGACAGCAGTGTGCGAATCCCAACCAATGTTGACCGGAGGGGCATCCTTTCCTGCCTTCTTTCCTTCGACCTTCTTGTCCTTGACCTTTTCTTCGGTCTCGGTGGACATAGGAAGAGCTCCTCCGCGGCTAACAGAGTGTCGCGGCATGAAGCCATGCGACAAAGTAGCGGTCGAAACCAACGCCAAGAGTGCAACCCGGTACAACATTTTCATAAATTTATTGATTCTTTTGCCTTCAGATGAACAATGTGGTCAAACGGTGGTTCTTTTCTTTCGGTCGTTTCGGTCGTCGGAGGAGGAAGAAAAGGCAAGTTGGTCAGACGAACGTGAACTGTTCGGGAATGGCATTGAAACTCGTACCGTTTTACAGAGGAACCCGAACTCAAAAAAAAATCGAATTTACAAGTTCAACCTTGTTGATTTAGTTGACGTCTCCCACGTGGAAGACAAAATTTGCGAAGTAAAGATATCGCGCGCTTTCATTGGTGATTGACTCATTCGACTAATACAAGTTCTACTTCACGGAAAAACCCAGACATATTCCGAACGAAATACAGTACGAACTTGTACTACGGTAGTTACGAGTAGCAAAAAATTGTGACCGATGATCGAATTGAAATTGAAACCTGGAAAGGTTCTCATGGTAACACAGCAATAGCAGTAAGAACAGGTAGTACGAGCACGAGTACGAGCAATGGCACGACGACTGGACGGACTTGTGAAGTCATGTAAGAAGCAAATAAACAGTAAATTTATCCTACCTAGTGAAGAATACTGTATTTACTGCTGTTACTACTAGTGGTATAACAGCGCCCATCACTTCTCATCATCAATAGTATCTATGAAGTATCCCGCTATTCTTTGTTCTTGCATCTCCTTACCATTCCAAAGTTGGTAAGTGTATCATTGCTCCCGTCAACTTCAACATCCACCTTCCAAATGTTCTCATACCCACACCTTTCGTAGATTGCCACATTCGCTTCCGAACACTCCAGATAGCAATCCATGCCCTCGCGATCAGCCCAATGGGCGACGATATTCAGTAGCTTCTTTCCGTACCCTCTTCCCTGATAACTCGGGTGAACTCCCAACACCGCGACATAAAAAACTGGTCCGTAATCATTCCGTAGCTCATCCCAACGACTGTCCTGCTTAAACGACACAAAGCGTTGTAGCGCTTCGGGACCCATCGTTTCACGGTTTATATTTGGAGTTGCTCCCGACATCGTGAGACTATAATAGTAACGGTCGCTTCCGACCTGGAAGATAGATCCATTCTCGAGTCCATCCGGATGAAAACAAGCACAACTAGCAACCGTGAAATCTCCAACGCGTACCTCGAGAAGATTCCCATAGGCCTCCGCGCAGTGAAAGGCTGGAGCAAACATCGAATGCATTACAGAAATCCTCCGGGGGTCGTCAGGGGGGCCCATGCTGTCCATCAGCGACGCAATCGACGGCTCGTTCCTTCCTCCAAAACCACCGTGACCGTTGAAGGAAATTTCGATGGTTTCCAATGCAGTAGAAGCTGATCCACGTYGAATTGTGTATTCCTCACCTCGTACATTTCCGCTGGCAAGGTGAAGAGGGATCGAATACCGCGATGCTAGAGCATCTGTGTACTCATTGGCATCATCGGATTTACACAATCCATCGACAGCCCGAGGGTACGCAGACGATGCAGAATTTTGGCTACCAATGCTATTGCGTTTCGAAACTTCAACCGAACTCCGCCGCCGAGCAACCTCCATAATCCGGTCTCCGGTCTCGGGCGCGAAAGCTGCATCGAGCAACGCGCGTTGATCCACAGCTTTGGACGACGCCAAAAGCCTGCGAAATTCCGGAAGAGACTTTCCTGCCACGAATGCTGCATCCTCTATCGTTCCCACGGAAAACATCTTAGATATGTTACGTTCGTCCTCGGGGAGAAGGACGGGGAAACTCGGCCATGGTTTAGCTCTCTTGAGAAAGACTATGTATGCCACCCAAACGGCGGCTCCAATTAGACTCAGTGTGATGGTTGGTCCAACGTAGTGGTCAGTCACACCAATGTAAATACTCAGGAGTATAAAGAATGGCATAGAAAATCCTCCCAATAACGCCAAAAGAATCCCACTCACGGCTCCAACCCGGTTAGGAAGAGCAAAAATAACGGAATAACGCATAATAAAGAGCAAGGTGGCGATCTGACCGAAAGCCCCGGACGTAACAACGATTGTCTGTATGGTCCAGTTTGCCACGGGACAGAAGACACCAATTATTGCCATCGAGATAGTGATGACAACTGCCAAATCCGTGATGCCCTCAGTGGGACGACTGTATTGATCCAACATTACCCCAACGAGCGGCCCCATGAAAAGTCCCACCAGTGCGCTGCATTGGTTAAACAATACGGCCAAACGCTCTCCATTCTCATCGCTGTTGCCCATCACAACCATGTCATCRTCGACGACACCGACACCCGTTCCAAAAACTTCTTGCCCCAGTGGATCGGTCATAGTGATGTATATGAATGAGCTGGTCCATGCAAACGTAAAGGTTGCCAGGGTGAAAAGGTGGAGGCGAGCATGGTGTTTAATGATCCGAAAACCCGACTTGACGCTGTCGATGGCCCCACGAAAGCCCTTGACTGTCCTTCGGGGAATCGGCACCCCAAGTACTTCCATTGCCCGTTTTCTGTAGTTTTCTACCGACGGGACCGCGACCCAACAAGCCGGGGTGGCGATACCAACGATCGTGGCCGTGTAAAAGAACATGGTGGACGGAAGCGACAACCAGTTATCGTAGCGCTGCAAGATGAACCGCAGGACCAAGGGAACGACAGCAGCCACATTGACGCAACAATTCGACAACGACAGAATCAGCCCCTGGTGACGGGGCAAATGCCACAGAAAGCCAAAAAAGGAAACGTTTGTGATGATGGACCCGGCATCTACCAAGATGATAGCGAAGCAAAAGATGGTCGTTTCCATCCAAGGAGTGATTGTAATCACATCATCATCGTATTCTTCAAGAGCGAACAACAATAGAGACAGCACGAAAAATCCTGCTGCGTTGATGAGGCAGCCAACGATGCTTGTCCACTGGCCGCCTAGCGAGTCAAACACCAAGCCACCCAAAAAGAAGAAAAGAGCGAGAGTAGATGATAGCGCATTCATGGTGTTCGCAAGCAGCAGCCACTGAGCCGAACAGCAAGAGCTGTCGCCTCCGATAAAAACTTCTGGATCATCTGCAATACCATCAACAACACCACCGCTTGTATCTTCGCGACAAGCGTAGGAGAACAGTCCCGCTTCGCAAAACAACCTGTTGTAAACGTTCTGGCCCGGAAGAACCCCGCCCGATATAACGCATGCCGCAAAAAATAGCAACAGGCGAAGCCACGACCCGGTAGATCCCACAAACACCTTTTCGTCGTCAGCAATGAAATGTGCAAATGGAGTTTGGAATTCAGCGTCGCCGATGCCGGTATTCTTGTCACAACCATCGTCGGCGTTGGAGCGGAGAAGGGGCGAGAATTCCCCTCCCGGATGTCGGTCTGCGATGACCACCGGAGTTTCCATTTTCGAATCCATTTTCGAAACGGAGAGATCTGCATGAAAGATTTTGCCAATTCGGAACAGAGTGATCTCCGTGACAGCCTCGACGGAATGCTTGGACTTTTCGTTCGGGGCAGCGCTATTCTGATGCCATCCGCAACTCGTCAGTGAGCAGTCGAAAAATTCCACGACTCAAACCAGAAGAAAAGATCGTTCGCTCAGCTACGTACGGTTTCGTACTGTGTGAACAAGCTGTGCTTGGTGTGGGGTCCGTCCGTCAACCTCCCTGCCCGTGAAAGTACAAGTACGAAGTACTTACATACTTTGGTGGTAGTGCGTACAAGCTATCCGCTTATCTCTTCGACCAGTTCGACTCGACTAACCTGATTCGCGCCATCCAAATAGACGAAAAACAGAGCGGAAAGTGCAATCTGGTATCCGTAATCCGTACAAAGTAAGTATGACACGAAACTACGTACCGTACGTTTTAGTACGGTACCTATTCCGAACACCTCAAAAGAGTCCTCGTTGCATTCGTACGAGTACTCGTACAAGTTTGTAAAGTACCAGGATACGAGTATCTGGTTGGTGACGTGATGTACTTCCGAGGCCGTACTCGTACCGTTAGAACTTCGAAAAGCTGAAATAATTTGTCGGCACGACATTCTGTATCCTTCTTTCATCATTGCATTACCTCTGGGCAATCCACAACGCACTGATCGACAAATTGTAACATAGCCACTTAAAGAAGAAACCAGGAAGAATCGTCAAGATGGGTGGAACGAAACGAATGTCGGCCGAGGAGAAGCGCAAGGTGATCTTGGGGTAAGCGCCACGAGACTGCACAGCTGCGTGCCCTATTGGTTCGTCTTCTTCTTTTGTTCGCAGTCCTCACCCATGGACGATTGATTTCGCCTGTTCCTCCATACTTTCACTCTTCTTCCTTTCGCAACGCAGTATTTACCACAAGGAGCAACTGGTCTACACCGAGAAGGAAATCACATCGCTGGCGGCCAAGGCGGGCGTCAACGCCAACTCGATCCCGGACATCCACCAGGGAATGATCGACGACGCCCTGGTCGAAAAGACCAAGATCGGCGGAAGCAACTATTTCTGGAGCTTCAAGGCCAAGAAAGACCGGGCGGCGCAGGTCAGATACGAAACTACGCTGAAAGCCATAGAGGAACTCAAGCCCAGGGTGGCCGAGGCCGAAGCCAGGCTTGCGGACGCGAAGCGCGGTCGCGAGGAAGACGACGACGGTGACGGAAGGGAAAGCGGATCCTCTGAGAAGGATGGCGGCGACGAAGGATCCGGAGCGGTTCCCGTGCGTGGACGAGCCAAGAAACTCGCACGCCTGGAAGAGCTTGGCAAGGAAAAGGCCGCCCTCCAGACGGAACTCGACAAGCTCAAGGAAAACGATCCAGCAACCCTCGCAGACCTCGAAAAGGAACTCAAGCTTGTCACACAGGTGCGAATAAACGAAGGGACATGCACAAATTTACAGGAAGCAAGCATGTTGCATCATTTTGTTTCCGTTTGCATCCCTCTGCATGAAGCATGTCTTTCCTTCCCGTCTCTCACACGGTGTACCCCGCGTGCCAAAATTGCTTCTTCTCTATTCCATTCTTTTTGACAATGAATGAATCAAATATGCATATGGCGATTGTTATTCAGGCCGCCCATCGCTGGACGGACAATATTTTCGAGTGCAAGAGCTACCTTGTGAAGAAACGTGGAATGCAGAAAAAGGAGGCGTGCAAGTTTCTTCAAATCTCTTCCGACTTCGATTGTGAGTGCCATGGCTTGTCTAATATTATTATATTGTGTTTTAACCGTTGATGACAAACTTGATGGACAATGTTTTCCGTTTCTATGGTCAACCAACAATGCATCTTCTTCATTTCAATCTTGTTGCTTCTCAACAGATCCCGAGGAGACGAATTAGCAATTTTTTCGATGGCGCTATGAATATGGAAATATATGGGAACGTCCCAAAATGCATTCCGTCGCTTGCAAGCGAGGATTGTGGGATATCGCAGTGCAGTCAGAGTCCTCATCGCCGCCAACGGCAACACCATTCCCAATTCTTTTGTGAAACAGCAATGAGCACGAAACAGAACTCCTGGTGGAGAGATATGCCACTGTTGAAGGATGCGATATCGCCTCCCACCGCGTTCTAGAACTTATTTGAATGATGGTTGTTGTAATACACATTGATAAGATTGACGACATCGGAATTTTTCTACTCGTCAGACAGTCGTTGATGCTTGAAGAAAAGAAGACTGATTTGCATGAACATATCAATTACACGATAACATTAGGTGTCCAACTCTCAGGTTGGGACCAACATCTGTACTTGCGATCACCCAAGATCCTATGAAAAAATACTCTCCGCAAAGAAACATATATTTTTTCTGTAAAATAATAATGCCTGTAATGGGCGCAAACAATTTTTTCAACTGAATCAAGATACTAACAAGATCTTATTGCACGATTGATCCCTTTGCAAATGATTAGTTTTTCTGTGATTTATTTCGATCCACTCGCACCAACTATTTTTAATACTTTGAACACGCCGTGCCATGCTAAGGTTTGTATGGATAGAAAGCTGATTGCATAATAGTGATTGCATTCAACTCCAGCCTGCTTGTGGATAAGTGGCCAACTTCAAATTATAGCGTTTTGTACAGTTTTGAAAGACATGTCACACCTGAAGATGCTTCGGGGAAACTTTCATATCCAGGTTCGAGTCAAAATCCATACCATCTCCTCAAGTTCGAGTATGGGTTTGTCCGTATGACGGATTGATCAGTATGTCTAGAAACAGGCAGTGCGACAAGATCAACTCTGGAAAGGATGTCGCGTCAAAGTACAAGTATTGATAGAGGCCAACAAGCTGCTGCCAGGACCAATCTGCGTTCAATCTTGAAAACCAGCGCTCGCCATGTGACACATCCGAAAATAGATCGATCGATCCACTTTGCTTAGCTTTTCACTTTACTCAACCATCTATCCCATCAAAGAGTCCAGAAATAATCATCAAGGAGAAATAAGGAAGCAAAGATGGTCCTGCGAAAGTTCTGCTGCCCACACACCAACACTCGGTTCGGTTCTATCGTCTCTCCTTCTATTGCTGTGGCCGTTGCTGCTCGTTCTGGTGGCACTTGCGAAAGACCTCCCACTCGCTTGCACAGGAGGAAACCCTACCACCGTTCTTGGTCATGCAGGCGGCAACGCAATCATACACCTCGGCGCAGGGCCGGCCCGGTTGTGACACCGGATCGCTCGCAGGCAGGTCCTTTTGGTGCTTCTTGTCGCAATCTAGGCAAACCCCCGGGGCTTCCGGTGCGGCCCCGCCGCTACTGGACGAGTTTCCCATTGCCCGGCGGATTGATCGATGGATTGAAGGATTGGATTGCCGTTTGTCTGGCCGTTGGCTTCGGTAGTGGATTGCCCAAAGTGGAGTGCGCAGCTGCCTCCGCTAGCTCTTCCTGCTTTCCACAAGGTTTTGAAACGAAAAACAAAACCTGCCGTGCGACTTCTTGTGTATTTCCGTATTTCCCGTACGTACCCGATCCTATGCCCCCAAATACCCACGCGCGCATCCCCCTTTTCGAATTTTTCCCCTAGAAAAACATGGGTTATTGGGTGATTCCCGTTACTCTAGATCTCTAAAACTCTAAATCTAGGGATATGGAGTAACGGGAATCAAGACAATCAACGGACAGACTGAGAGGATGCCGGGTCGATGCCAGTCTTTTACATAATTTGGAATCCTAGTAATTATTTTTCAACGTAATGACTAAAAAGACTCAGAACGCGCGCCATTCGGTTATTGGTACAAAGTAAAACATGAAATTTTTGATACGTTTAACTTCATTTAGTTCATTTGAATTAGTATCGACGGAGTGTATTTGAATTAGTAATTAGTATCAACTTAGTGTTTGCGTTTGCGATTTATTCCTTTTCACCATGGGAGTCACCTCCATCTTCTTTACGGGGGCGTTTTCTGGTGCTCTCGATCAATTGGTGAGTGGTGTTGCTCTTGATCGATTGGTGAGTGGTGTTGCTCTCAATTGACTGGTGAGTGTTGTTTCCATTTCTGTTTTGCCTGTTGTTTCCGTTTCCGCTTTGCCATTGCTGAAAGCAAGCCATGGCCATGCTCAGAGCATCCTTCCACATCTGATTGGTCTCTTTAGCAATTTGGGTTGCCTCTTTTGCTATTAGCGAGTGCTCCTTTGCAATCTTGGACTGCTCTAAAGCCATCTCACAATTTTCTTTGTCCCTTTGTTGCTGGTTAATCAAATACTCATTGAATACAGTTGCGTTGGGAGCTTTTGAATAAGCTCTCTTATTGCTTGGAGTAGAAAATGTTACTTTTGCTGGCCTCACGATGGATGAGTCTATGGTCGATGCGTCTCCAGCATGGATAACCAATGCTCTTCCTTGCTGTACTTCAGCAGAGGGAATCCTCTCCAAAACCTCCTCAGCCTCACTAACAATGAAGCCTTTCTTCATGTCAAAGTCCTCCTCTCCGGTACCAAGGTTTGCTTTCCTTCCTATCAAGTAATGGGCGCGCTTGGCAAGCTTCACGTACCTAGGCATGTTGGGGTTACCAGTTGAGCTCTTCTTTTTTTTGATAGTGTTGTACTTGTTCCTGATGGATTTCTTGCTTCTATCAAAGGGATATTTTACAGCATGCTTGGTGACAACAGTATCCCACTGTTCCAAATCAATGGGGAGCACCTCCACTATCAACTCCATGAGACTCTCTAGCTCTTCCTCTGAGTAGTTGAAGGAACCAGCTCTTCAGCCGATGTTGGCGTTGGCGTTGACATTGCCATTGTTGTTGGCGTTGCCGTTATTTGCAAGGACGTCCTGACCCACCATCTTACTAAGAAGGAAAATAATGTGCTGGGGAATGGGGGGACAACTGCCGGCCTCCTCTCCTTGCTCTCTTTGGTACAACAAAGAGAGGAAATAGAATGTAGCAACTATAATGGCTGGTTGAGTCATTGTGTTCCATGCTTTAGGCGCCTCATTGTGTTCCATTCTTTAGGCGCCTTTTGTGACTATTGTTGATGTTAATAGAGGAGGCACTATGGTCAATATTAGAGGCGCCTTCTTGTTGCTTGCTCTTACTATTTACAACAACGGAGTCTTAATTTTGGCGGGCCTTTCTGTTGAGTCTTGAGAGTCCTTCAACGGACTCGAAATTTGGTCGATTTGGCCAGTCCTAAACTTGCTAAATTTGGAGTCATTTTCACTAAATTTTTGGTCTGTCAGTCTATCAAATCTAGAGTTTTTAGAACAACGGGAATCACCCATTTTATTTGAAAAATAACCCACAAAAGAACCTAGGAACCCACAAATAACCCATAAAATAACCCACAAATAACCCACAAATTTACAGTCATCTGGGTTGATGGAGAACCAAGGATGTTAAGTATTTTTGTCATTAAAGTTATTTTATCACTGTTTTTTATTTTTGAAAATAGGCCCAGCAGGTTTGTGGGTTATTTGTCAGTTAATTTGTGGGTTATTTCCTTGTGCACGACATTACCGTAAACTCATTTCCTTGACTCATTTCCTTGTGCATGACATTTCTGTAAACTCATTTCCTTGTACTGTCAACTGATGGTGAAAAAKTATTGGTCCATTACCATACGTCTCAACGCAACTTGTGTCTGCGCCATCATATCCATCATTTATCTGTCTCGTGTCCTTTATGCAATACTTTCCCTTGGGATATTATCATCCTTTATTAACAATCATTGTTTTTTTGCCTATCTGAAGAATTCCACATTCATCAATCTCCCAGAATGTCCAATGAAGTTCTAGTTTGGCATCCTGATGCTCTTCAACAGTATTGTAATTCCCGGCAGTATGTTTCCTTTTCCTGTCTGGCAATATTGAACTTGAATCACATCTGTCACCATTTTGTTCAAGTGTACTGTTTCAACCAGTGGGGCATCCCAATCTGACCCCACCCTACCGCAAATTACAAAAAGAATCAGAAAATACACACTTGCATGTGTCTTTGCTGTGAACTATGTGGTGAAAGCAGACAGGCCAAATTCATTCCTTCTCCAAATGGACAAATCTAATGGAACTCAATATGTCTTTACTGGTATAACCCCTCAGATTCTTTGTCACAAGAAAGATTCATTATTGGTGGACTCAGTCGTTCTCTTAACTCATTTCCCTCCCTTTCAGAAGCAACTGCAGCTGTTGTATAATGGGAGCTCTTGTCCTGGAAACCAGAATCACCTTTCAACAAGAGCCATCTACAACTGGTTACATGAGCATACTGTTTTCCACCTAACTAGCAAGTTTCAACTATCTCCAAGTCCAAGACATTGTGTATCTGGTATCTTGAAGTCAAAGATCTGGGTGATGACTACAATTTGATGGCCCAATGGCTTCAAATTTTGCATGAGCAAAACAACAACATATCAGTTGCAGTCCAGGTTGACTCGTTTGGATGTTTTTCCCATTGTTTTGTGGCCACTCCTATTGCATTGAAGACTCACTTTGGCTCCATGATAATGCCCATTTTTGTGGGCAATTGTTTCCACTACAAAATCAAAGTTACTGCTTTGTTTTGGCAACTCTATTCCTCTTGTGTGGGCAATTATTCCCTGGGAAACGACACTCCATCTTTCCTGGGCTGTACAGTTGTGTTGGATACATGGGCTTCCTGTTGACAAACATGCTTTTTTTACTGATCAGGGACCTCTTGTTTCTACATTTTCAGAATTTCATTCCACCCAGCTTTTTGCATTCAGCATCTCATCCATTCCATCCCCCACCAGTTCCAGTGTATCTTTCCTAACTGATGTTCAAACAGTATCAGTAGTAACACTGTAATTTCTGACAAAATTTTACACAAATATGTTATTGCAGCAAGCAATTCAATGTCATCAGACAATTGTTTGAAAATATTTTGCAGCTTTTCCACCAAAATTATTGCCATTACAACAGTGATCATTTCAGAGAATGCATTGGTCTTCCACTATATTCTTGGTTGCCATCCAAAATTATGGACTGTCCTTGGAAATACCCAGTCATTCTGTGAACAGAAATTCCTTTACACTGCTACTAGTAGGATCATTGTTTGTCACCTGGAATTCCTGCGATTATTATCACAGAGAGATATAGATGTCTACAAAGATTCCACCGTAATCAGTTAACTGTTTCTCTACTGGTTTGTACCTGTTTGTACCCTGAAATTTTCAACCCACAACCTACTAGTAGTAAAAGTTTTATTCTGCACCACGTCTGGTACAAAATAAAATATACTCGTTACATCCCTTTTCAACAGATTCACCAACAAATTTAGAAAACTTCTCCCTTTATTCCTCATTGGACTCATTCAATTTGATTGGAGTTGGTAGCAGAAAGCCAGATCTGCAATTCCCAAGGAAACTGGCCAGCTTGTCCATCAGATGTTGGCAAGATTGGCAAAATATTGGCAGGCAGGAAACCTGTAAATACTACTCCAATCAAGCTAGATTGTTGTTTACACAAAAAACTTTGAACAGTTGAAAAATCAGTTGGACAGGCTGGCTTGACCACAATTTTTTCCAAGATGTTGCCCAAGGAATAAAGGCAACAATAACCTCTGTGCAAATGGGCTTTGACAATTTGTTGGTTGGTTGGTTATGTTAATTCTTCAATTGTTTTTTTTTCTGAAACCACTCCAACCTTAAGAAATCAGTACTGCGTATGTACGCTATGAAATAGCAGTTTGTCATCACATACAACCTTTCGGTTGCTATCTTTGATCGGTAGTTTCTGAGGTAGATTTTGAAACATCGACAAAAAACACAGCGGATGGCGACGAAGCCGAAGAAAAGTATGCCCAGCGTCAACGGTAACGAAACATTGTCGCCGTCGGGTCGTCGCAAAGGGTCCAAGCTCACCCGTTTGCTGAGAGGCAAGAAGCCTCCGAGCAGAACGGCAAGATCCACGGCCACGCCACTGGACGAGGGAAATCGATCGATGGAACGAGAGCTTCGGAGCAAGCGGCCAAGAAGAAGCATTCAGAGACCAATCAGCTATACACTAGGCGAGGGCGAACACGACGAGGACGATGGCGTGTACGTATCTAGGAACGAAGAGAAAGAAGAGGGCGACAAAAGTGCCGGGGATGTCGAAGACAAGCAGAATAATCGTTATGCTGGCGCTGGAACGAAACGGAAAGCGGATGAGGCGATGCGAGAACAGCCACCGTCCCTAGACAAGGAGAAGACCTTTGATTGTCCGCACTGTGAAAAAGCCTTCAAAAATCTGAACGGGCTGAAATACCACATCGACAAGATGGTGTGCCGCGGAGAGGATGGATCCCGCCGGAAGCAACCGAGGCGGAAATCCCCTCGAGCAACAGCAACCACGAAGTCAAAGTCCGCAAAATTTCGCGGGACCGTGGAAGAGCGGACGTGTCCGCATTGCAATCGCCTATTCACTAGTGCTCTAGGTGCGAGGTACCACATAGGTGAGCAAAGTGAAGCACAGCACTACAGCGTATTCCATTCCGTTTCTATTCTTTGACACTGGATTTCTAACGAAAGTGTTGGGCGAAAACTCTTACGTCGTTTTGAACTCTTTCCTTGTATCGATACATACCGCGACCATAATGGATGAAATGGACGAACTGTATGCCTTTCACGAAACAACCACAAACGCAACCACACCGTAGAGCAAAAGGTGTGTCGAAAAACTCCGGTTGCGATCACGAGCGACCACAAGCTGCTACCGTTTCCAACGTTGAACCCTGGGCAACAATTTGTCACCAAATTTGGTGTGGTTGAGGTGGTCAGGGACGACAGAGCCATTCCCACTGCCGTTTTCCCAAAAGACATTCAGGAGCGACACCGAAAGTTCAAAAAGTCCGAGGCTTCCAAAGTGCACAAGGAAGCCGGAAAGTATGTTCGACGGTCCAGCAAGCTTCGGGTGCGTCGCAATGCCATCAATGCCGTTTACGAAAAAGGCAACGTTCACCGCCGGTCCATCTTTGAGGCGTACTTTGATGGGGACCCGGAACACATGAAGAGCGTCATTTGCGCTAACAAGGCCCTTGTGAGTGGCAGCACAGAAACCATTTTGCTCTCCGAGGCCGATGTCACTCCTTTGGCCACCAAGGCGAGGGATCCAAAGGAACCAGAGGATTCCTTCCCGAATCGCATCGTAGAATGCATATGGATACCCGACGAGCGAACGCATGTTCTGAGCCTCCAGAGAAACGACCCTGTCAAACGAGACCACGGGCAGCGACAAACCGAACAACGATGCCAAAAACTGTTTTTGCGACGAAGACTCCTTACAGAACCGTACGAGAAAGCCATTCGTGTGTCTTATTGCTCGGATTGTGGACGTACCTTCAACTCTGCAAGCTCTCGAAGGTCGCACTGTGTGCAGAAGAAATGCATTCAAGAGGCTGCTATCAAAAAGGTGAAACGCGACGCCATTCAATCGAGGATCGAACGGGAAGTTTGTGACATTCTTCGATTCCCAGAACGAAGAAAATTCGTCAAAAAGAGAAAAGCCGATGACTCGATGATAGATGAGAGTGGAAACAAGAGACGGTGGAAAAAGAAGAAAAAGCGCGAGCTAAGTGTTTATCCCGGAATCTTGATTGGCATGGGTTTCAAGTTGGTTTCGAAACGGAGAATAAATGTCCCAGAAGTCAAACAAGAAGGAAACCAACCTCTACGAGCGTCGTTGTTGAGGGGTGGGGACGACGAAATGGATCATTTGCTCGAGAATCTGAAGGGCGCGTTCCAAATTCAAAAGCGTAAGGCGAACGATCAAAAGTACGGAAGCATGTATGCCGAGGTCTACAAGGCACTGGGGTTCAAGTATCCGGGCAAAAAGAAAGGGGCAAATGTGGGCAACAACATTGGCAAGAAAAAGAGGCGAAAGCGAGCCGTGAAGCCCAAGCCAGCCCCTCCTCCCAAACCACTGCCACCCGCCATTGACGTGGGAGCGTTGGTGGACGAAATAAAATCCGGTCGCTATCCTAGCATCAAAGTTTTTACAGGGGAACACCAAGACTTTTGTATTGTGTGTAAGAAGGGTGGCACTTTGTTCTGTTGTGAATATTGCAGCAACGTGGAACACTTCAGCTGCATTCGAACGAAATACACTCTCAAAGAACCCGAGCCCGACGAAGACTTTATGTGCCACAGGTGCATTGGCGTAATATTATCTCGAAGAGCCCGTGCGGAGAAGCGTCGATTATTGAAACAAGGAATGAATGAAAAAAAGAAGGAGGAAGAGGAAAAGGCTCAAGCTGTGAAGAGCCCTACCGAAGGAAAAGAGTATGAATATATGGCAGCACAGGCTCGAGAAGTGAACGAGCTTGTAGAATTACTGAAAGACTCTCAGATCCGATTGAGAAGAAGCATCGAAACAACAAAAATGAACAATATCAGGAGGCAAGTTATCTCTGGTGTTTATCCGGATGGATATTCTCCGCCCTACTGGAACTAAAACACATTTAGTTCGCTGTTTTTTAATGAAAAAGATTGATGTTTAATGCATTTGCGTATGCAGTAATTGCGTATGCAGTAATTGCGTGTGGTAGCATCAACCATTAGAAATTCCGTAGCTCGTTCGTAAAACGTTTTTGGATTTGTTTCTGCCACTGTTTTAGTCGCTTTGGATTCCCTTTGGCTATCTCGTCATCGTCTGCCCCTACAACAATCGCTGCGGCTAGTACTCCCCCCGCCAAGTGGTTTATTCTTGGCGTGAATCCATGAAAATGTGCACTAGTTCCACCTCCGGCACCATGCATCGTTGATGCCCAACTATGTTTCGGGAGTAGACCTAATCCACTTCCTGTTTTCGATAAAATAGAACCCTGTACGTTTGAACATGACACGCACTGTGGATAAAAGCGAAACTTAACCTTTGGCCATAATCCAATTTTTCGGAACCATTGGTTATTCATGTGCTTGGCAACACTTTTTGGGGGCATGTGGTCTCCGACAAATCGATACGATTTGCCGGTAATGCCTGATTTTGCGGACGAAAAGTACATTTTCGATCCACACGTGTGACAGCCCCATTTTCTACCCATTTGTTCAATCATGACCCGCTCTTTGGTGTTGGCATAATTTTCAGTGCATGGAATCGACCACCGTGTGAATGATCCAAGGTGGGTATAAGAAGAAGGTGCGATTCCCCAAAAGCGACCACCCAGAGACTTGAAGGCAAGTAGACCAAGCAGACAACTGAGAGAAATATGAAAAAACAATGGTCAATTAGAAAGACAATATGAATCAACTACTTTTGCGCTCTTATCAGCATTGACAACGTTCTTACACTCGAATCTCGTGCATCGGTAGTTTGAACTGATGGCCTTTTTCTCCTCTCAAGAGCGATGACGATCCCATCACATTCCTAGAAGTTTCCAAAAATTGATGTCTGATTTTCTTCTGTACATATTCGAAGCTTCTTTTCCTGGGATCTCTCTTAAGTTCATATGATAGAATGGCAGCTTGCTCACTAACCAATGATGCTCCACAAACGGTGGCAAATCCCAAAAATGATGGCACAAACTTAGTTCCGGTAGATATCCCAATGAATCTTTGTGCAGCAGTTGACACTGCGAGCGTGGTTCCAAAAGCGACGCATCCACCGACCACTGGAAAGACGAGATCGGGGATCCCGGAACAAAGCCTTGCTAAAGAAGTATTCGATGAGTTTTTGTCGCTTTCCATCATACTTCTTTCGGAAGATTGGATTGTGTGCCATGGTTTGTCGCTCAGGTGTCATGCTGCAAATACCAATTTTATTTTAATTTTTTCAAAAATTCAAAAATTGGTTTTGAAAATCAATTACGATTTTTTTGTCACAGTTTACCGATATCCTTATTCATAATCATATAAAAGGCACTATTCTAGTCACGATTGAATCGCTGCAAACAAGATTTTGATTCGATGATGAAGCATTCCGAACATCTTCTTGACTCGGGCCTTGACACCAAACTTTTTGTGATCGCTGTTCTCATTTGAATTTTTCAATGTTCTTATTCTCGAAAGGTAAAATTCTTGAGCGTGTTCTTCCGTTGTCATCACTGAGAAAGAATGCCCCGGTGCAATAAAAATTCGTCACCGACGTCTTTTGAGCTAGCACTGTCATTGTCCGTCATTACTTCATCTCAGAAAGAAAGTAAAAGTTGAGACACAGACTGCGCATTCGTGTACTAGAAAACAATATGAAATTGACGAGTATGATGGGTCAAACCGCAGCCATTGCTTTGATGCTGGTGAAGACATGCCTTTCATTTCGTCATTGTACTTTCCCCGCGCTGCCGTCTCTGGGATTGAGAGTTGAGGATCGAGGAAGTCTCAACCCGTTGTTTTATTCGAATCAAAATGGGGATGATCCTCAGGAAGACTGGCGAGATATCCGTGCTAAACTGGTAATGCAGTACGACAAAGGAAATGATCACACTACTACGAATAGAAGCAATACTACATGCATGCCACCAATACCAGGCATGAATCGCTGGGCGTATGATTCGGGGGATGTCATTGAAGTTGGTTCCTTAATTGTGAGTCACCCATATCAGGATTGGGGAGGACTCAAGAAACAACATTTTCACAAGTGCATAATTCTAGTAATTGAGCATTCCCAGGATGGCACGAAAGGAATCATTCTGAATAGAAAGTTACAGGATGAACAACACAAGAACTGGATTTGTCATTTTGGAGGTGACACCGAAGGAATCGGTTCGAGCGACGGATCTCTCGGGTGCTTGTTTCGACTCAACGACTTGTCGCGTGTAAAAATTGGTATGGCCTTGTCGATTTTGAACGATATTGCAATTATGCCCTTAGACATCGCACAATGCCTGGTGGACGAAGAAGAAGCCAAAAAAGAAGATTTTAGACTCTATCACGGATATTCGGCTTGGGGACCCGGTCAGCTTGAAAAACAAATTAAGCGAGGCGATTGGTTTATGGTGGCAACCGACACCGAGTCTCTATGGGACATTATCGTACAAGAATCTACTTTTTCGACAGGAACCGACAAGTGGGTACAAATGATGAAGCGCATAGGAAAAGAATCATTGATGATATCCTCACCAAACCAAAAATTTGAAGATGATATGTTAAAGCAATATATGAGATTGAGGCTACTCAAGAAGTCGAGTAATGAACTTCAGAGATCAAAATCGAGCCGACAGCAAATGCATGCAAGGAAGAAAAGCGCTTGTAACCTTTCTCCTGGAACTTTGGTTAGATCATCCACTACAATTTTATTCGATGAACAGGTCTTTCACCAGTCACTCGTTCTCATCTTACAAGACAATCCAGAGATGACTATTGGGGTTGTACTCAATCGACCACATTCAACTAGCGTCAGTATTGGTGGCACGAGCCTACCACTGCGGTACGGGGGAAGATTTGAATTGGACGACGAAGGCATTCCAGAGCTCTGGTTTCACTGTAATAATGAAATTCTTCAAGAGGCAAGGATTGGAGAACCTGTCTCACAAGAGGGGAAAGCACGCAGTATCTTTTGGAAATGCACCAGAAAAGATGCAGAAACTGCTATCAAAACAGGATTGGGACGCGCTGAAGACTTTTTGGTGGTCTCGGGACTGTCGGTGTGGGAGAAGGAAGAGTTGACAAAACATGCGGGAGAGACATCTTGTATAAAGCTCGATGATTGCTTTTCCAAAGTTGACGAAAACTCTATCGACACAATTTGGAAATTGCTGATGGTTCAAGAGCCTTTGAACAAAAGAAATGCAGCTGAAAATCTTGAGGCAGCGAATACCGCGTGGATGCTTTCGGGCGATGCGGGTTGGATGCTTTCCGGTGGTTCAAAACAGTTCAATTCCCGGGTCAGTTCCGATTTCGATAAAAAAGAGCAACAAGTTGTTCAAAGTTTAGCTTATAGTGCCTTGGACAGATGGATTCGTACATATTTATTAAAACATTGACCTTATCGAATACTGCAACGGATGCAGTATGAATCGATTATGTGTTAGTGTTCAAAGTTGAGTTTGACTCATGCAGCCATTACAGAATGTTACTAAGATAATTTTTGAGTATTGATGTTAATTTTTTGTTGTATTCTATTTGTTGCTTAGTAGCATGCATTCTCGTACAGCATAATATGCAGCAAATCATGCCATGTGTTAATCATTAAACAACCTTTGCCTTTTTCTTCTTAGTCGGGGATTCGACATCAGCGTCATCATTGGATCGGTTGTGTTTCTTCCATGCAACCTTCAACACTGATACAACTTTCTGCACACCTTTGTTCGCAAATTTATCGACGTAATCTTCAATTTTGCACAACCAATCTGCCCCATATTTTTGTGATTTTTCATCCCCCATCGCAATAAGCATTCGGGCAGTCCCGATGGTCACGTCCCCTAACAAATGCCCTGGACATATATCCAGGTTTATGGAGTCTACAAAACGAGATATCCGCTGCAAGCTATCAATGGCTTCTGCAATGTCCTCCTCCTCGGGGAGTTCCTGTGTGACTATCATGCGTTGTGACATGGCTTTCAAACGGGTGTCTAGATGAAGCAGTAAGGTCAAATTGGTTGTCCAKTGTCTGTCGCCCATGATTGTTGAAGCCAGGCTTGCGTGCTCTTCTAAAATGGCATCTTTCGCTTCCTGGCTGTCGTCGCCACTACTTTCATCGCTCTTTGATTGTCCATCGTCGTATGTGTCCAAAAATAGTTCCACTTTTCCGCTGACATTGCGAAGAACCTTGCGTATTTTGTCATCGTCGGTCCCTCCCGTTTGTTCAGGCAAGCCCCAAAAGGTGTATTTGACGGTCTGATCGTCATCATATTGGACGTCTTCGTCGAGTGACATCTGTTGGTTTCGCGGGTGAGCAGTCAGACATGGGATTTGTGCGGCTCCTTCCACGCCTTTAGTTATCGCTTCGGTGCACCTGGAACATACGCACATAAAGAATTTCGTGCGTTCTAGTTTCTTTCGCCGAGTGGCTGTGTCTGTGTAGAGGAACAGACCAAGGTACGAAATAAAAATCTCGGACCCCTTTTTGATCTTCGTCGCCGCCATCAATTTCTGCCCCTCGTTCTTACCATCGCTTTCGTTGTCGTTGTGCTCCACACCTGATGTTTGAATCAAAGCATTCGGATTACAATTGTGGTTCACTCGAGATATTTCAAGATACAAACGACCGCCTTGAAATGAATTGCAAGCCCATATCAGTAGAACTTTGTGTAGTTTGTCCCAGTCATCGAAATTGGAAAATACTGCTCCAGTCGTTTTTGTAGTCGTTATGTGCTGCTTTAAATAAAGAATTGCCTCATCTGCCACGTTAATGATGTATTTTTCTGCATCTGAGGCTGTGTTTTCTTCTGGATGATATAGTTCAAGGACTGACTCTAACTTTTCTGGTCCAATATCATCCTTGTAGTTTTTCATGAAAACGATGCCTGCTTGCACCATTCCCTTGAAAGTGCCACGCAAATGGTTGGGTACCAACTTCGAAGGCGGCGGTTTTATAGAAGACCATATCGTTTTGCGCTTTCCAGTAACGTTCCTTCCTTTCTTTGATGATCCACTTTTCCACTCCAACAGAAGATCTTGAGAAACTTCATCATTCGATGGAGCCAATGTTACTGCGGGCATTTCTTCGAGAATAACATCTCCAGCTGAGAAATCTTTCAGAGCAAACAGACCCAAATGGCCACCCAATTCGGAGCGTCGAACTTCTGTCATGTTGAAGTGGTGGGTAGGTTTTTCCTCCTTTATTGTAACGATTGTGGTGGCAGCTAGAAATTCGAAGATTGTTCGAAACTTCTTCGCAACTTCACAACAAACTGTACTACTCTATTTTAAAATCCTGGGTTTTCCTTGTCGGTTCCCGTATCTTGATCTCAATGTGTTGTCTGTAATGGTACGGTGGACGAGTACCAGTTAGGGGTGACCAGCATTAAAACATAGTCGCAGTCGAATGGAAAATAACTGGTGATAGAAAGGTGTTGAATGTGAGAAGAAATATGTGCGGACGACATCCAGACCAACTGATAATGTGGTGCTACAACTACTAGTACTACTACTCGTACTACTAGGAAAGAGTGGGGGACCGAATGACAAAAGGGCAAAGGGAAGAAGAATAGAAGGTGCATACTACTAGTACTAGTAGTAGCAACTTGTTGTTACTACAGCCTAGATGCAGCATCATCCATTGCTACTAAATGTAAGTAGTACCACAGAACAAGTAAGGAAGTGCATACTAGTAGTACTGTACTACTACTAGTAGTAGTACTAGTAGTACTTGCATGATAACAAGAACAACAATGAATCTTGCGTTTTGTGTAATGCTGTTCCGAAGTAAAATGTTTGTTGGTTCTACTATTAGTAGTAGTAGTCTACGTAATAGGACCACTATGGGATTTGTTGTATGTCCTAATCCAATACGAAGTAAAAAAAAATATTTTGAATGTTTGCGGGAATCAGCAAATAAGTACTTCCTCCATCCATGAATGATTGTCCAGTTTGCACCTCTACGCTTAGAATAAGCTCAATATTTGGGCAATTTGACTGCTTCTTTTTGAACTAAACAGATCTATTAGATTGTTATACAGTCACGAAGATAATATATGTTTAATGTGACTGACGCATTGGCAACAGCTACTTAAAGGGGGCATTTTTTGGCATATCAATGTGATTTCACTGTCAGTTATGCTCTACTGGTCATTCAAAGACGGGACTGGTTTCTTTAAAAAGCCCAGACTGAGAGCTTTAAAATGATATACTTACTATCGTACTTATTGATAATGTTTCATGCAGTCTTTAGATGGTCGTTAGAGAGAGCCAAAAAACTGCTCAGGCGTATTCGGGTGCGTGTAGTTTTCATGTGGTTTTTTTAATTTTGAGCTTGAGAGAGGAATCCTTGAAGAGAAAAAAAAAGTGCTGTGCAGATGGTGCAAAAATGCTCCCCGTGTTATTTTCAAGTGATAAATTTCACTCTTGATTTCACTACACCTCCCAATTTCCTCTTTTTGACTCCTTTCTGTCACTTTGCTCTTTCCATTCAACTGACTCAGACCAGCTTCTTTGATATCCAAGCCTTCTTCTTTGCACCTCAAGTGACTCATTGACTTGCCAACGCGTTGAGCCAACGCACCTCCACTAAGAGGGGGGGAAGCCACTCGCAGGGATCCATTGATCACCCAGTCCGCGTCTCCATTGCTTCCACTAATAGGGGATCCATTGACTCGCCGGCGCCTCCTGCCTCTGTTGCTTCCACTAACAGGGGATCCATCAACTCCTCCCCGGCGCCTTGCATCTCCCTTGTCTCCACTATGCGCCTCCACACCTCCACTAAGAGGGGAGGAAGACCAACTCGCTTCTCCGTTGCTTCCACTAAAGGGGATCCATTGACCAGCCCGTCTCCGTTGGTGAGCCAACGCGCCTACACTAAGAGGGGAGAAGCTGTCTCCACGCCTCCATCTCCGTTGAGCCAACGCTTTCCACTAAGAGGGTCCGCGTCTCCGTTGCTTCCACTAAGAGGGATCCATCAACCAGTCCGCGTCTCCGTTGCCTCCACTAAGAGGAGAACCATCGACTTGCCGGTGCTTCCCACCTCCGTTGCTTCACCGTCTGCCTCGCAACAATCAACCTAATGATGGGTTCTTGTCTCTTTGTTCTTGCTGCTTGTATTGTTTTGCTCACTTAACTCACTTTTTCCCCTTGATCCTTTCTAAAGCAAATCAACAGCAAGATGGTGACTGACATGATGGCGCTCCTTGAAGCTAGCGATACTGCAAGAAGCAATACTGGGGGTGCAAGCGATACAGCAAGCGATATGGCAAGCAACACTGCAAGTGACACTGCCAGCAGTGATAAGGCAAGCGATACAGCAAGAAGTAATAGAAGTACTACTAGTCCTCAAAAGAAGTTCAAGCTCTTGACCAACAATGAAAGAAGTGCAGTTCTTCACTACCTTCTGCAAAACTTGAGAAGCAGTCATGGAGGAGAAGACATGATTCTTGTGAAAGGAGCTTTGAAGAATGCTGCTGCAGTCTTCAACACTTCAAGCAGAACTATAGCAAGGATTTGGAAGCGGTATAAGGAAACTTATGATCCAGTCCATTGCCCTGCAGGGAATGTCTCTAACCAAAGAAACAGAAGTGGTTGCAAAGCAAGACCATTATCTGACCTGGATGTACTTCAAAACATTCCACTGAAAGACCGAGGTAATCTTAAAACTATGTCAGCAGTAACAGGGATTCCCAAGTCCTCTCTGCATTTGCTTGTGAAAAGAGGTGCAATCAGAAAGCACAATGGAACTACAAAGCCTCTGCTAACACATGCAAATAAACTTGGGCGAGTCAAATGGGTATTGAGTCATGTTGATGAGAATGGAAGATTTGACGATTGGTTTAATTGGGTGCATGTAGATGAGAAGTGATTCTATCTGAAGCGCACAAAACAGACATCGTATCTGCTGCCACCAGAAGAAACTGAACCAAAGTCGACTTCCAAGTCAAAGAACCATATGACAAAGGTGATGTTTCTTTGTGCAACAGCACGGCCTCGGTTTGATTCACAGAGGAACACATGGTTTGACAGTAAAATTGGGATATGGCCTTTTGTTGTAAAAGAACCAGCAAAAAGAACCTCTGTGAATCGTCCCAAAGGAACGCCGGTAACAAAGCCACAGAATATCAACAGTGAAGTGTACAAGCAAATGATGATGGAGAAAGTACTGCCTGCAATCTATGATAAGTGGCCTAAGGGGGCTGATGGTGGTCCCCCTACTGGTGAGATTATCATTCAAGAGGATAATGCAAGGCCTCACAAGCAGACTATCAGAACTGATATTGCTAAAGCTGCAGCAGATGCAGGCTGGAACATTTGTGTGACCACGCAACCACCGAACAGTCCAGACTTCAATGTATTTGATCTTGGATTCTTTAATTCTATTCAAAGTTTGCAGTATAAGAAGCGCTCAAAGGATATTGATGATTTGATTGCCAATGTGGATCAAGCTTTCAATGAATCCAAACGTGAGACCCTGAACAACGTGTTTTTGTTTCTTCAAGCTTGTATGGAAGCTTCTCTTCGTGGTAAGGGCGACAACAATTATAAGCTGCCTCACATGGGAAAAGCAAGTCTGTTACGAACAGATTGTCTCCCAACTTCGATTATTTGTGATCCTGCTTGCATTATCAAGGGACGTCAAGTCCTTGCTCAGGCTGAACAAGAGGCCCCCCAGCAGCAGCAGCAAGCCACCAGTACCACTACTACTAGTAGTAGTACACCAGCAGCTCCACAGTAATACTAGTAGTACTATTAGTAGTATCTTCAGAATTCTTGTATTAGATGATGGAGTATAGGAGTAATCCTGGTGATAATGATAAGAAGTTAATGTTCTTGGTACTATTCTTACACAATCCTACTGTGGCTATAGGTTAGGGACAATCATTCATGGACAGCAAAAAAGGTCACATCGGACGGTCATAGATGGACGGAGGAAGTACTGTAGAACTGATACGTACCGCTACATACGTACTCGTGATTGACAAAAATCGAAGGGAATTGTTTTTGGATTTTACGCGTCGTCTCACCTCATGAGATCTTTTTTTGTACCGGTACGGACATTTTCGTCGTAAATCTTAGGAGCGGCGCTGTGCGAGCCTGTAGATTTCGGTTCTTCAGTTCTTTTTACGCGTTATTAGTGTAACTTCCACTTGTAGCAAAGATCTCGAACTGTTCAATCCTGTTACGTTATCCGAAACAGACAGTCGTCAGTCACAAGTTTTTCATGTTTCGCAAACTCAACTTTCTTTCGAGGATAATCAAACCGATCACGACAAGAGCTTTGACGGTGGGTGAGTCTTTCTTGTTGAACTTTCAAACCGCAGCCCTTAGCTTTTTATTTTGTGTCCGATCCACAATATTTGAAAATAAAGACACCATGATGTTCCTTCGCCAGTCCTCCATCGTTTTCGGTTTTATTGCTGCCACGTCCAATGTCGCTGCATGGGTTTCCCAATCACCTTCTGTTGCTAGTGCTAACAGAGCTGTTGTTTCGTCAGCTACACGTACTCCAACCTCATTGAAAATGGCTGAATATTCCACTGCCGATCAGGTTGCACGATTTGCGGCTGCACAGGAAGAAAAGAATGAACGCTTCCTCAACATCGATAGCGTCTACAATGGAAACGAGATCATGGGAAAGCGCATTTTGGTCACGGGTGGAAACCGAGGTCTTGGTTATGAAATCGTCAAGCAGGCTGTTGCCGATGGTGCCACCGTGATTGTCATGTGCCGATCCTCAAACGATGAGCTCGAAGAACTGGTCGGAAAGTGGAACGTCTACTCTGGCATCGATGTCACGGACACCGAGGCCGTCAAGGGAGGAATGAAAAGAATTAAATCGGATGGTGGAGCTCTGGATTACGTCATCAACAATGCGGGATATTTTTACGAACCCTGCGAGAAAATTACGGATTCGTCCCTCAACTTTGAAGAGCAACTCAAACAGATCGACATTTGCGCTCTTGGACCTCTCCGCGTCAATGCCGCAGCCGTAGAATCGAAAGCACTTGCCGATGATGCTAAGTTGGTCATCATTACTAGTCAAGCGGGATCTGCTGAGTGGAGAAAAGTCCAGAACAAGGACGAAGGTGGTGACTATGGGCACCACATGAGCCGTGCTGCGTGCAACATTGCTGGAGTTTTGCAAGCCGAGGAACTCAGAAGCATGGGATACTCTGTCCTTATGGTCCATCCTGGATTCAACCGAACAGAAATGACTGCCAAGTACAAACACATCTGGGACATTGAAGGTGCCGTCGAACCTTCCGTTGGTGCAAAGCGTGTGCTCTATGAGGCCATGCAGTCTTCCCTCGAGAATACTGGCACATTTGTGAATGCCGAAGACGGTCTTCAGATTCCTTGGTAAATGGAAGCAAGATTAGAACTGTAAATAGCGTAAAGAGGTGCTAGAAAAGATTCGTTTATGATGTTCTCACAATCTTGTGTAATGTCGACTATGACGTCATGCAGAATAAAAATGGTGGCTAATTCCAAATTTGAAAACCAATTGCGATTGAATGATATGAGACTGTGATGAAGCGGCAATAACAAGGGAAAGAAACCATTCAAATGAAGATCATGTGTTACATCATGGAGCAGATCTAGTTATTCATGCAATAATGTTCAAATACATCTGTTGTTTTTGATGTGATAGAGACGTGTTTTTGTTTCGTTCTCTTCTTGTAGAGACATATGCGACACCTCACTCTCTGTTGGTTGCTGCAGTTCGTTATCGATATTGAATATAATAATTGAGGAACCATACTCAATGGTTCTAGTAGTACGAACTCTCCAAGAAGCAAACACTCCACAATGAAAGCTCATGTCCAACATAAGCAGCTGGTATCGATATTCTTATCTATAAAAAGTCTTCTCTTTTTTTCGTGAAATCTCAGAGGATTTGTGACATCCATTGAGGCAGAAGCCATCTCGTTCAATAACTGCTTTTCTTTTCTTCGTTTCCCCCTGGTATTTCTCTTGTGATCCCGAAAGTAGACCGGGATCTTGGTTCGAACATTGTTTCTGTCCTTGTTTTGAACCCAAAAACAAGCAACATTGTCCCACTCTAAAAAGCGTCCACCCCATTGTTCAATCTCGTCGATGATCCCCCATGAAATTTTGTCCTTTCCTCTTCGATCGGCTGCAGCATGTTCGTGCATGTATTTGTCGAGCAATTCTTTGAATCTGACATTGCCTGGATGACACAGATAAGACTTGCCGGGTCTCATTGCGACATCATTCAACCTTGGACATTCAATGATGGAGGTATCGTCCTGACCCATCGTGAAAACGCCTTCTTCCATTCTTTTCCTTTCTATCGTTGCTCGAATATTGATCCATTGGTGAACCTTTTGAGGTTTAACTTTTCCACTACTAGTCAAAGGAAGCTGGTCCTCCGGTATGCCGTAGCCCCTAAGCTGATACCGATTTTCCATATCAGTTCCTTTGGGATACAACAAATTGCGTCAACGTTGAGAAGCGAATTGCTGTTAGTAACTTTGTTTCATTTGAAATAGAGGCCAACAAAAACACCCAAAATCTCTGATCACTTGCTACGCATGGCATAGTTCGGTATAATGAAACCTACCGTTGTGTGCTTTCAATCGAAACCGTGTAGTTTCGGATGTTAGTAAGCCCAGCGCATATACAGCTTTCGCCATGCGAAAAAGTGGTGTATCTGGATAACAGCAGTGCAGAGCACAAAATCTTATCGGAGCTGACAAAATGAACCGCTGCAGTCTATGGCGGTCAATTCGCGACGGTAACCTCAAAATGTTTCCAGCACGTTCTCCCGCCAGAGCCAAAGACACCACACCTTTCCTTTGATTTTCGACTTCCTCGCTTAAGACTGTTTGAAAGTAAAGATACAATTGTATCTAAATTTAGGCAAACCAAAACAATAAATTAGAACTCCTTTTGAGTTCGGGACGTAGTATCACTAATACCGTATTGGTCACTCTGCACCCTTAAGGAAAAATTCCAGTGAATAAAAACACTTACCCTATCAACAACTTCATATTTCTCTTTAAAGGCCGACACCGCGAACACCCGCCTTCCAGAGTTGTCTCGAACCGGTAACAGCTGCAGGCAACCAGTTCGAAGCAATTTCATTGATCTTGGTGCTAAATCATCTAATCTTATTGCTCGCCCGAGCAACTCAGTCTTCTGATCAAAAATTTCCAGCACAAAGTCTAGGTGCCTCACCAGTCGTATCGCCGCTTTTTCTGCATCGAAGAATTCGCATCGAAGAAACATTAGTCGAAAGTTGTGATCGTTGACGTATTCATTATTGGGAAACAGTTCTTGGCTTTGGATATAAGCTTGTTTCTGTGAATCGTGAATGTTGTCGATTGCAGAAGAAAGTTCTTGGAGGGCTATTTCCAGGAGTTCAGGTGTTTCTTCTGGGGCCAAACAGCAAACGCCGTGAATTTCTTCGTCTATACGCGTGCGGTTGTAGACTGAAAGTTTGTTGAGTTGTTTGGCCAGAAAAGTGTTGACCTCATCAAGGTCTACACTCTCGTCAGCATAATGAACCACCCTAGTCATTTCCCTATTGCTGAAGTTCCGGAATGTGAATATTCCAATATCTGTTGCCAACTTACGAGTTGCTGTGATAAAAAGTACGAAGTGGTACAGATCTTTGCCGAGGAGGTAATATTCTCACTTTTGTGATGTTCGAGGTTTTAGTAGTGCCGTACGGTAACAGTACCGGAACGTTAGAATGTGCCCTAAACCAGAGAGCAGTTATTTTGGTGTCTATTTCCTCATTCATCTTCGGTGCCCGCAATTTACTCTTGCTCAACTGTTTCGATACGAGGTTCCTCGTAAGATTGGTCTGCTTCGATGGCAGCGGAAGTCGAATAGAGCTATTAATGGTAAGTCCCGTACTGGCAAGTTATTGGCAATTCCGAACCTCCAGGGCCGGCTGGCTTGCCTGCCATGCGCATGTACCCCCTGTACATTCAGTACTGCGGTACTAATTATACGTAATCTACGTGCATATTTTTATACACCAAATCAGTACTGATGCACCTCCATCCAATGCTGCACCTCCACCATCAACCGACCGACATCAAATCCATCAAATCGCCGCATCAAATCGCCGCATCATACTCCTCCTCCGCAAGCATTCATTCCATCCGCAAGCGTTCATTCATACTCAACCGCAAGCGTTCATTCATACTCAAGC
>CAACVS010000338.1:0-10261 GCA_900660405.1 Pseudo-nitzschia multistriata
TATGCTGAAATGATATTTTGGGAAGATGTCCCTGAAGGCGATAAAACGATCTGTTTAGGTTTCCCAGAATCTGTTTTATCTTGTATTCTTCTTTTGTGAGCGAAAAAAATGACGTATTGAGAATATTATTATCCTAACTTATGGTTTTCAGAATCCAATAGCGAAAGAGGTATAAGAGTTTTTTTAATTCAACAAGCTACAAATTTTATTTAACAAGCTACAAATTTTATTTATTCTTCGACGAGAATCTGTTGGTGCTCACGATAAAGAGTATGTTTATTCACCATCTACTCGTCGAGAAAGCGCAGGAGCTGATTACTGCGAAATGCTGATAGGCTCTCTAGTGTACGATAATACGTGGTTTACAATAAAGAGTGAGGATATGGGTCTATTTAACAAGCTACAAATTTTATTTATTCTTCTACGAGAATCTGTTGGTGAACGAGATTACGTGTACTCTTAGTATGTTTAAGTGTGTATGAAAATTGAATTACTGTATAAGATTAGAATATTCGAAGATTACCAAGCGCAGATTACCAAGTGCGTTCACGAGAATTCCGAAGTTCCGATTGGAACCTCATGTAGACCTGGTAGGGATTCTACATGAAGGTTCTTCTATTCCGGACTCGTGACATCTCTATTCTTCGTGAGGTATTCTTGACTTGATATCTTGGACCTCTCATGATCTTCAATCAGATAGATCCTATGATACATACGTATGAACCGTACCGCCACTATGGAATTTTGTGATATTGCATGCAATTTATAGGATTCCAAATTCCAAAAATGGGGGGAAAATATGTATGTTGAGCTGGCCGGCGGTGCCATCTGTACCATTGAAAGTGATTCCCGAAAACATATCACAGAATATGTTTTCGGGAATGACCCAATGCAGGTAACGACAATCGAACGATCTCTTGTACGTACGCATTTCAGAGTTCCCGGTTGAGTCAGCACTTTTCTCTTTTCTGTTACCGGTATCGGTGTAGCGAGTCCCGCAATGTCTGGACTGACAACAGCGCGCGAAAGAAAAGAGCGCGCAACAACCAAAATTGAGTGGCTGGGAGCAGCCAGCTCAGTTACCAGTAGCTGCCAGTAGCAACAACAAGAGGTGCGCCTTAGTCCCCAGCAGCAACAGCTCCTCACTAAGACCACTATTGCTAAAGGCAACTGCAACGACTGAGATAGTAACAATAGAATACAAGAGGTGCGCCTTAGTCCCCAGCAGCAACAGCTCCTCACTAAGACCACTATTGCTAAAGGCAACTGCAACGACTGAGATAGTAACAATAGAATAAGAGCAGAGATAGTAACAATAGAATAAGAGCAAACAAGCTATCTAAGGGGACAGGGGACAGCCCTCCTTTAGGCACGCCCCAGTCCTTACCCCCTCTGCTCACACATGAGCTCCTCCTCCTTGCTGGGTGGGACTGCAGATCCCCGTCCCCGAAGGTATGAAGACCTGTTCCAGGATCAAACAGCTAACCCCTTTGGGGCCGACTTAGACGCACGCAAGTCTGCCTATGAAGTGATATACCGTAAGTTCCGGGGGACAGGACCGAGTCCACCCAGCGCCGGGACGCTGATGGAGGACGTCTGAGACCTCTTTGAAGCTCGCGCCGTCGGTGGGATAGGAATCTTTGTCAACGACCAGACGGCCACACCACGTCTCCGTATTATACATGGGATCCGCAAGTACCCAGGGAGCCTCCTCATGGCCACTCCGAACGCCGGAAAGACCTTTGGGTATTTAGATGACGTTGTATCCGGCCGTGGAGAACTGGTCCAGGTTACCACCAGTATGTTCACCTTGACACGGAGTGTACGTGTTTATACCGCCGCACAACACCGTATCGTGCTCGAGACAAGCCCCGGAGCCAGCTTCATCGACCCGTTGGAAGCCACAGCACCACAGTCCGAAGAGATCCAGTGTCGCCACACCTTCTTCATTCCCTTTGAACTGATGCCCTTTGTGCTCGGCAAAAATCTAACTCCCCGACAAGCCTTCTTCATCATACAGCCCTGGCTTGTGGGGAAGGGCCTTACTTACAGCGCCCGGCCGCTCTTAGATGCACTACAAGTAGCTGGTACACACGTACGTAATGAGCACAGTAATGCTGTATGTGAGATCGCAGCCAATGAACCAGGCCCCCTCTTCCGAGCTGAAGCAGACCTCACTGTGTATATGGACCAAAAGGTCCTATACCGGGACTTAACTGGTCTAGTCACCKTCCCCTCCGTAGTGGGCCCTGAAACAGCAGCYTTAACCGCTGCTGTTTCCACCTTAACTGATAACCAACTGAAGGCCAAYGAGGYCAATGAAAGAAGGAGAGCCGAGGAAGMGAAGCCCCCAGCCATGGAGGAAGTAATTGGGGAYCTCAACACTAGGAGGCTTATGKCACTTTGCCTGGCCGCAGAGCCGGGACAGTTGCCCCCAGTATACCAAGCTTGGACAACTAAGAAGAAAGGGGAGAAGCTTCACACGCTCTTTCAAAGCCACGTGGATCAAGCTGCACGGGAGCTCTCAGTTCCCTCTCCATTCATACCAACCTCGACCCTCAAGACCTTCCAGACCTTTCGATTCTATGGTGTGGATGAATGCGAGATCGGGGATGGGATACTACSGATGGCCTTTGCCCCCCCYGGGGGCTCCCCYACAGCCCRCAAGAAGGAGCTGGAAGATGCACAGGATGCTCTGGCATACGACACGTTGGTTTCCACCGCGGGCAACTCCATCAGTCTCACTGATGCACAAACACTGGGAAAGGCCAAAGGATATGTACCAGTCGAGTGGACGGAGGCTGTTCTATAGATAGAAGGCTATTTGCCCGTGCTCGCTACCTTGCTGGGTGTTGAACACCCTATAGTTCGAAGTTATCTAGCTGGACTGGAACGATTAAAAAGGATCCAGCTGGGATTGCGATATGCCATCAAGGATGAGTGTGGGGACAAGCTTGCCCCAGCTATACTAGTGGTATACTACTTCCAGATACGAGTGCGAGGATGGCTGGAAGAGCAATGGGAAAGCACGGCACCAGTAGAGATCCCCAGTTTCACCCATGAGTTCCGAGTGTTCAAGCTCACCAAGACATTGAACTGGTTGCCGGTTGTATCTGATGTCCCAGCCTTGCAAGTGTTGTGGCGGTCCGCAACCACAAGCAGCGGAGGCAACAGAGGAGTGAAGGGATCCAACCAAAATAGTAACCGTACTAAGGGTAGCCAGTCCAGCGCAGCCCAACACCGAGTGGAGAACCCTCACCAAGATAGCAGGATCTCCACGGCCAGCGGAGAGCTGGGAACACGACTTAAGAACTRGAAGATCTCCAAGGCCATGAGTAACATGAAGGCCAAGGGCAAGGGACCTTGCTTACGAAACGATGGAAAGGAAATGTGCCACTCCTGGCATGCAAAAGGCTTTTGTTACGATAGCTGTAAGCTTAGCTATGATCACAAGGAGCCCCCAGAGGAGGAAGCCAACCGGTTCTGGGACTGGTGTCAGGAGGCTTACGGCACCCAATGAGGGGGGGGCAGGCAGCCCGCTCCCAATGCAGCTGCTGTGCCGCCTCCCCCTGTAAAGAAAGTACGGAGGGCACCGGAACGGGGGCACACAGTAGTGAAGACAGGGAGCATGCAAATGAGCCCCTGCAAATGGGGGCCTCTGGCTCCCCACGTAGGACCCAGTAGTTTTGCTACTAAAGAGTACGAAGCCAAGCAGATTGAACTGCTGGAGCAAATGGGTTCCAATTTTGAAAGGGGCGTTATTCTCCCCGTAGAACTAGGTAAGAAACATACACAAGAACTGGAATCACACCAGGCCGTAGGACCGGAGCCTGTTTGCTTCCACGTATCGAATCACTCAAACCTCCAGGAGAGCTGAGACTCTGCGGAAGAGGAAGATAACTACCATAGCCCCCGAGGAGGCGGACCGAGATCCAGCACCACAGGGAAGGGGGCCCGCGATCCCTGTGCGGAGGGCCGAGCCCCATCCCCGCTTCACCGATGACACACACCAGTGTCTATTGGCACCTCCGGGAGCAACTGGTACCAGCGAGGAACCGGCCGGAGATAACTCCCCCATCAGGGACCGGCTCGATGAGCACATCCAAAAGGCCATCAAGGCTTATAAAGACTCCACAAGCTGGGGGGGCTTTATACGATCAGTCAGGGGACGCGGCAACCTACACCCGGATGTCGGTCTGTTGCCCCACCCAGCAGCCAGCCTCTTAAAAGGCTTCCAGGAGCAAGGAACTCCAGCGGTGATGCAACCACCGGATTGGGACCAAGCTCGAATAGCCGCTGCCCTGGCCAGGGGGCCCCACAAGTCCTCCAACAATGGGATCAGTTTCTTGCGAGAGGAATATGCAGACATGATGGATAAGCAACAATGGACTGTACTTCCAGCCCGGATAGTTGCGAACATACCGGGGCTGCGATTGAGCCCTTTAGGATTAGTCCCCCAGTGGGGACGGCCAGATAGGATGATCTCCAATTACAGCTATTTTGGGGTGAATCGAGACACCATTCCCCTGGCACCGGAGGAAGCAATGCAATTTGGGCAGACCCTAAAAAGACTCCTGCAGAAGATACACCGAGCCAATGACCTCTTTGGCCCAGTATATATGTCCAAGATCGACCTATCAGATGGTTTCTACAGACTGTGGGTCAAACCAGAGGATACTATCAGTCTAGCAGTCCTCTTCCCTTCACGCCCCGGAGAGGAACGGTTAGTAGGAATCCCCCTTACCAACCCCATGGGCTGGTGTTCTTCCCCTCCTAACTTTAGTGCCTGCACGGAAACAGTAGCCGATCTCGCTAATAATCTGCTGAACCAGAGAGGGGGACTTGATAGCATGCGAGTACGGCCTCATCGATTCGATCGAGTAGCGGAATCCCTCCCAGACGACCATGGGGAGGCTCAAGGTAGCGGATGCACAGTCAGGGGGCCTCCCCAAATCGTAACCACCTCCAATCCAGCTAAGAAGCCCCTCCGATACTGGGATATCTATGTAGACGACTTCTGTGGACTGGTCCAAGGCAACAAATGGACACGGAGGGCTGTGAAGCGGGCCCTACTCCACTCATTGGACAAAGTGTTCAGGCCCTTAGACACTGACGACACACCGTATTGGCAAGAACCGGCCTCCCTGAAGAAGCTGAAGAAGGGAGATGCRACTTGGGCCACTTCTAAKATCATACTYGGCTGGAAGCTYGATACAGTAACCAAAACAATTACTTTGCCGACCCACCGCATTACTCGGTTGCATGAAATTCTGGACTCYAKTCAACCGGGCCAGAARTATGTCCCARTCCAAGACTGGCACAAGCTGCTAGGAGAATTAAGGTCTATGGCAATTGCCCTACCAGGATCCCTGGGCCTGTTCTCCTTGCTCCAGGAGGGCCTACGACACCAGGAGAAGAACCGTAATCGATTACGGCTTAYGGGGGCCATTCATGGGTGCCTAGCAGACTTTYGCTGGCTGGCCCACGACATCGCTAATAGACCCACCAGSATCGCAGAGCTAATTCCRGATGCATGGCYGGCCACGATAGGGGCCTGCGATGCAGCTGGTAGTGGGATGGGGGGAATCCACTTTGTCCCCCTCCCGTGTGGTAGAATCCAACCACTATTRTGGAGAGCTAGGTTCCCTGCATGGATCAGACGCAAGCTGGTATCCTTCACCAACCCAGGAGGTACCATCACCAACAGTGAACTAGAACTTGCGGGATCCGTAGCACACATGGATGTTCTCTCCCAAGTAGCGGATATTACGGAAAGAACTACACATAATCTCTATGATAACACGGCGACCGTCCACTGGCAACGCAAGGGAGCTGCAACCACCATAGGACCGGTAGCATTCCTACTGCAACTCCAGGCCCTTCACCAAAGGTTCTTTCGCTATGTCCCCCTCCACGATAACATTCCGGGCCCAGCCAATGCTATGGCAGACACACTGTCTCGAGCCTGGGATCTGACGGACTCACAAATGCTTGTTCACTTCAACCGCAATTACACACAGGATGTGCCCTGGCAAATATGCCAGCTGAGACAGCCCATGCATTCTATGCTGATCTCAGCCTTGTCCAGACGACGATGCGATCCAGCATCACTGATGGTTACTCCCGGAAGAAGGATGCCCATTGGAAGTGCTGGCTTAAGTTCTGTGTGTCTCAAGGCCTTGACCCATTCCTCAAGACCCAGTCCCCTATCTCCAAGTGTTTGGAGCCAGATACCACGATGGAAGGGCCTCCCCCAGCCGTAAGCGTTCACGAGCTCACACTGTATCGGACGCCATCCGGTCAGTGGGCCAGACGATCACCAGGCTGGGGGCCCCGGACCCTCGACTCAACCGGTTTGGGAGCATCGATTACAGGCTCAGTGCTCAGCTAAGGGCCTATAGAAATCAAGATGCCCCCCCTTCCCGTGTAAAACCTGTACCAATCACACTGGTGATTCATGCCCTCAACTTTGCCTACAACCAACGTCCCAGTCAGGAACGGCAAGCAGTAGCAAATATGATYTGCATAGCCTTCTACTTCTGCCTGCRACCCGGTGAATACACCGGAACCACTACGGATGATYAAGCYTTCTCCCTGAACGATGTGGTCTTCTYCATTGRCCCGCGGYGCCTGAAYTCATYGCAAGCTACKGATGCAGAAATCCTCGCAGCAACCTCCATCCACCTCATATTCACCACTCAAAAGAATGGAACCAAAGGGGATGTCATAGCACACTCCAGAAGTGGCAATCCCCTCTGCTGCCCGGTGACTGCAGTCATTCGGCAGTTTCTCCTCCATCGCAAACAAATGCGACCCTATTGCGGTACGGTAAAACTGGCAAGTTATCGCAATAAACACAACACGAACGTTTGAATTACATCAGCAATGGTCACCAACACCATGCGCTGGCATGTGGCGGTCCTTCAACCGACAACAGGCATTTCACCTTGCGCCCTCAGTGCCCGATCCTTGCGGGCCGGGGGCGCGATGGCTTTACTGCAAGGGAAATGTGACTCCAACGTCATCAAGCAGCTCGCACGCTGGCATAGTGACGCCATGATGGGCTACCTCCACCAGCAGAGCATTCCCCTCTTCAAGAACCTCGCAGCCTTAATGTTTAACAACGGCGCCTACAGCTTTCTTCCGGAGGAATCTGTGCCGTTCATGCCGGCCTGATATCTCTGGTCTACCCCTCGCGATTCCCCTTCACGCTCTACTTCTCGCTCCGGCTACACCGCGCCCTTTCCTTCACTGCACGTCGCCTCGTTATGTCCCTCCCGCGCTTCGCTCCCCCCCCGAGTCCTTTGGCCCATTGGCAGCTAGTAGTTATGCGGAGGCCGGTGGGTTGGATAAGCAGTCTCAAGGATCCAAGCCCAACACGCTCCTCCCCAACGGAATGAACCCTAACCCTAACGGTATGGGCCTTCCACAGGGAACAGGAGCTAGAGTTATGTGGTTTCCCTTAACACCTGCTTAACACACCACCACACGCAATAACACTAGTCCCAGAGGATCTGAGAAAGTATAGAATAAGGGACTCGTTACAGAGGCTGTTTTGGCCTAGGGACAAAACAGTGGAAGTTTGTGTCTTCGCTGTTGTTCTTGTTCTTGTCCTTGTCTGAAAATCCATTATCATTACGGAAGGAAAGGTAGCTATTCTACCGAGTTACCGTTTGCTGTCGCGTTGCGGGGAGTTTGATGTTCAATTTCTGAATACAATGATCCACTCTGCAAAGTAACAGTTTAAATTCACGTGGAAAAATACAGAACCAGAGAGAGAGAGAGCAGTACGAGTACTCCTAACTCTAAAGTAGTCCGCTTCGATCAAGTGAACTGGTTCTATCCCTGCAATTTTAAAAAATGTGTCATTTAGATTTTTTCGTTGTTGCCATCCAATTGGAACCAAAGATCTACTAGCTACAACTGACTCGTTTCGAAATCTCGAGTCTACTCGTCTCCGATCACGTCTAGCTAAAAAATCCGGGGGATACCGGCGCTTGCACGAACTCGATCGAAAACGATCCATGTCGGAAAACCGAAAGCCAAACTATTTTGCCACGTAGATTCCGGAAACGATGCGTTTCAGTCCATGCTGCGGCGATCGGCGTCGAAGGTGGCCTCCCTCGCCTCGTTCGCCGTGATCCAGTAGTCCCGGTGGGTCTCGGGGGTGATCTCGGCGATCGTCCATCCCCCGGCCCGCAGCTTTCGGGAAATGTAGTTCAGTCGCACCGCATTGACCCCGAAATCGGTGACCCCGACGCGGCTCGCGGAGCGGACCTGGACGGCGGTGGTGTCGTTCCCGACCACGGCGAATTCGACGTCGTCGATGAATCCCTTTTTGAGTGCCTCGAACTGGTAGTAGAGATAGTTGTCGGTCTGCTTCACGAGGGCAAAGCCTCCCCCGTCGATCCCCCCCTGGCCCGGCTCGTACGAGGCCACTACGGCCGCAATGCCCCCGATGGGGTCGGTTTCTCCAGCGGGTGGCACCCAGGGCGCCACCAAAAAGTCCACTCCGTACTGCTGCCGGTCCTCGAGAAGGGCGTCGCCGGTCGTCGAGAAACAGTTGGGATTGCCGTCGCAGGTCCGGAGGCGGGGCGACGTAACGGAGGCGTCGATCCCCTCCGTCGTCCGGGGCAGGATCCCCAGGTCCTTCGGCGGGGTCCCCCTCCGCTTGGTCTTGTCGGCGAATTTCCGGGCGTCCGGAACAGCGTTGGGAAAGGCGAGGGACCCGGAGGGAAAGGAAGCGGTGGCAGCAGCAGCGGCGAGGAAGGCCCGCCGGAGGACCTCTCTGCGGCCGGAGCCGCCCCCGCTGCCGTTGGGAGACGCCGACAACGCAAGCGTTGGCAGCGATCTAGGTGGCGCCGCTGCCGCTGCCGCTAGCGATGGCAATGGCAATGGCAATGGCAATGGCGATCGCCGTTGTTGCGCCGGTGCCTTTGCTTTTGCCCGTGCCTCTGCCAGCGACGCCTGCAGCAACGACGAAGCGGGACGGATCGCAGCCGCAAGGGCGACAACGAGGGCCGCGAGAAACCGCTTGGAGACACCAGTGGGGGAGGAACGGGCCATCCTTTTCTTTCGACTCGACTCGTTGTTCTGGATTTTTACTGTACTGTTCRGTATCGCGAAAAGATTCKTGTTCGTGGCAGGAAACAATATTTCTGTTCTTTCATTCAACCTTGTTGCCTCGTCGCACTCGTGATTCATTCAGGCTCACTGATGTGGGGCAATGGGCTACGGCACGGGTACCGGTACCAGTACATACAGTACGTACGGAACGTACAGTAAAACAGTAAGATAAGATGACGAAAAACAACCAAACACGTGATGATACGGACGGAAGGAAAGACCATCCAACCACTGCCACCGAAACCGAAACAAGCACTCATGCAAAACTAGCTACGGTACAAAAATAACAATAATCATACTGTATCATACCGTAGTTTACCGTACGTAATCGTACCGGGACGGGTGTTTTTCTCCCGGAACTCGGAGGAAAAACGAGTGCTATGATACAGTACTACCGTACGGTACCGTAAGGTACCCTACTCTTCACGAGAACCTGAACGATTTTGAAGAAAAACCGCACCTGCACTCCGAGAAACGAACAGATAGAGATTTGATCCACAAGCGCAGTTCATGGCATCGTTCGCACAACAAATACTGAAAAATACTAGCAGCAAGGAACCACCATCGACCAACGAGAGGACCGGTCGACCACAGTGAAACAAACGACAGATTCGACAAGTGCAACACAACGAACAACCCCGAGGCAGTTCCGATTGCGCAAAAGAGAGCTACATCCGGCATGGCCGATCCCGTTACAACCCCAGCCCTTGCGGGCCAGAAGGCAGCGCCGACCCCCTATTATGCRATGGTGGTGGATTCCGGTCCGATCATCAAGCAGGACGTTCGCAACCTAATGGGAAAGGCCGAGGTCTACATCACCACGCCCTCGGTGCTGCGCGAGATCCGCGACTCGAGGGCCCGGGACCACCTGGAACACTCCGTGATGCCCCTTCTCGACCTGAAGGTGAGAGAGCCCTCCGACGGGGCCATGCAGGACGTGATTGCCTTCGCCAAGCAGACGGGGGACTACCCGTCGCTGAGCACGGTCGATCTGCAGGTTCTGGCCCTGACGCTAGACCTGGAACGGGAGGGTAGCGCCGTGCACGGCAACACCAACCTGGACCACATTCGCACCACGCCCAAGCGCAAGATCGGCTTGGGAACGATTCTCCCGCTCAACCAGAGGAGCAAGAAG
>CAACVS010000338.1:10676-39904 GCA_900660405.1 Pseudo-nitzschia multistriata
GTCACCGCCGCAACCGATTCCCTCGCGGGCCTTTCCCTTGCTTCGTCCGCGATCGGAGAGAGCGACGGCGGGGGGCAATTCGACGATGCTTCCGAAGACGAACAAGACATCGACCCAAGCGCAGCAGGAGYTGGAGCAGCTGCAACAAAGGCCACCACCGTCGAGGAGGAACTGGATCTAGAATTCCCGAGTCTCTCGGCCGCCGCGACCGTGCCATTCGAGGGCGAGGACGACGAAATCGCGGCGAGAGGAAACGAAGCAGAAAACGGCGGATCCGAARCCGGCGAGGAAGAAGGGACCAAAGAGGCGGACCAAAGGCCCCACAAAAACAAGGCATCCGTCTTTATGACCGAAGAAGAAAAACAGCAAAACCTCAAGCCGCTGTCGAAATCGGGACGGACCTACAACTCGTTCCGCAAGTACAAGGGACTGATGAAACCAAAACAGCCCAAGAAGAAAGTCGAGCCCGTCGAGGAAGAACCGCTGGCGCCCGAAGCATCTTCGTCGCTGCCCTCTGGCGAGGACGAGGCCCAAAAGCAGCAGCAGCAGCAGCAGCAGCAATCTTCTAGGTTCCTGGGTGGCGGCGGCGGGGGAGAGACCATGCTGGAGGAAGACGACGACGGTGTTGGATGGATCACGTCCGCCGCGGACATCCAGGTCATGAAAACCGAGGGCGGGGGACGCCTGGATCCYGGAAAGACGGGGGGATCCGGCGAGCCGTCCAAGGCTCCCACCAACAAAGACAAGGGGCCCACCAACGACCTGAGAACCGCGTGCGCAACAACCGATTTCGCCATGCAGAACGTCCTCCTTCAGATGAACCTGATCCTCCTGTCCACGGAGGGGATGCGGATCCGGAGGCTCAAGTCATGGGTCATCCGGTGCGGTGCCTGCTTCCACATCCACGGAGCCGACGAGGACTTCAAGGACGAGACCAACCACCACATGAGGCGRCTCTTTTGTTCCCACTGCGGGTCCGGTGATATGATGCAAAGGATCAGCGCCAGCGTGGACGGAAAGACCGGCCGCCTGAAGCTGCATTTCTCCCGGCGGAAGCAGGGCCGCCACCACAGCATCCGCGGGACAAAATTCTCCCTCCCCAAGCCGGGGGSCGGCAACAAGTACAAGGGRGACTTGCTGCTCCGGGAGGATCAGCTCCTCAGCGGTGCCTGGAACCAAAAGGTCAAGATCAATTCCGGGAAGAAATACCAGCAGTCCCGATCGCAGTCCATGTTCGGCCGGGACATTGCCTCGAGCGTTGGCTGCAACGTCCGTTCCACCTCCTCGGCAACCTTTGGGGGGAAGGGCTGGTCGAACTCGACCAACACGTTCTCCTCCAATGGTGGATACGGGACAAACAGCGACGACATTCGGGTCGGTTTTGGCGCCCGAAAGAACCCGAACGCCGCAAAGGGAAGAGAGAGGAGGGGCAAGAAGAAAAAGTCCTCCGATCGCGCCTGCGGCATGAGGCGGTATTAGAGCTTGTCATAGTTCTGTGCATTGAAGCGCAAGTCTTTGCTCGATCCTGTAGACAAAAAGTTATTCTGATTTGTAGTATGTAAAGTACTGGATACGTGCCAGGTCAAGCACCGTGCTACTTTGAATTGATTATCATCGTTGCAGTTCAGCTCTCGATGTCTTCCGACAGAGAAAGAGAAGATCGACGTGTGTCGTTTATGCCAAGAGCTAATCGTCTCATTTTTTATTTCATGATGATCGTACATTGTTCTCTTCTTCCTTGCACGGAACGCAAGAGAGCAATTCCCTTGCAACAGGTCAAGAGAGCCAGGTGCCCATGTAATCATACAAAATGTATCAAAATGGCTAGTTCAGGACGAAGTGCGTGTCGATATTCGTAAAAGAAAAGTCAGAGTATTCAAGTTGTTCCGCGTTTCTGACCTMAAGCAGGAAGAAAYAACCCTTTAAAATGAGCTTCGCTAGCATTACGATTTGATYAACCCCATTTTGTTCAAACCCAACTAATGTACCCTTCACTACGAAATAGCTAGCTTGATMTTGGAGTCCTTYGGCATGCGTATCGAGGCCGTCATTCCCTTGCCCAAAAGGCACCATTTCGAGTCGCCATTTCCACGTCCACCAGAATCGCTTAAAACCCGGATTGCGCCTGCGGCGCGGCGTTCCAGTGTCAGCTCTCCTCCGAAATGCCGCATATGCCACCGACTCAAACTCAATCCGACACCAAGACCCTTGAGAGGGCTTCGAACCACTGTCGTGTTCGTACCAATAAAGAGAAAGGAGACGGTTGCAAAGCATAATGAGAGWGAGAAGTAGATCCCATACAAACACAAAAATATTTGCGAGAACTCACARCTATAGGTTTGTTGGTCGTCCATGCGATCCCATACAGTGTCCCGCTGTGCGAAGCGAAACAGGCGTTCCAGATCGAAATCATCGTCGATTCCTCCCCCTTGATCGTAGATGTGGATATAGATACTTTCATCCTCGGGTGAATCCAAGACCTGGAGATATACAGGAGGGAGRTGTTGGGGCGCATCATCATCGGAATCRCTGTCCGAATCGCTGTCCGAATCGCTGAAGTTGCAATCTTCATCCATCGCCGCCGAGACAATCTCAGGATTTCTTTCCACAGTAGCCGCCATGGCATTTTTCAACAATTCGATCAGGGTATACTGCAACCATGACCGAACAAAGGTTGCCGAGACCGATTCATAGCTGTTATCGCTGGCGGGGGCAGGAGAAACGCAAGAATCTCCGCAGGAGTCATCGTCAATTTCTTCCGTCGCAGCTACAAACTCACATTGTGGAGAAATGAGATAGGTTGCTTCGCACAGCTGAGAGGCTTCCGTTGCAGAGGCTCGCAAAATGGATGCCACCGGATAATCGACATTGATGGCACCGACAATCTTGCCGTTCGTAGCAGCATCGGCGTCATCGTCGGTTGGATTAGCTGCCCGTTGTTGTTTCCGTTTGGCTTCAATTCTTTTACCAATGCTGGTGCCAAGTGCATCCTGGCCCGTGGCCATCATGTGCTGAGAAAGCAGTTGCTGGGTCATCCGGCACCTCATGAAGGCGGAGACTGTGTCGTGGACACAATCGAGGTCGTCGTCGAAGGACTCTCCCGGTGGAAGAATCAACGGATGCTTGCTATGTTTGGGGCTGAGGGGTTTGAGCAGAATGACGAGCTCACTCATTTGTTCGATGGTCATCGCGTGTCGGGCCGAGCTTTCGGAGGCGTTCTGCACCAGTGCATTCCAACGAATCTGCCTCTGCTTTGGATCCAAAATGACAATCGGATCCTCACAATCATCGTCGTTGTCGATGTCCTCGTCTCCGTCGGGACTCCATCCCATGTACTGGAACTTGGCACTCTTCCAAGTGTCGTAGTGCAAGCGCTGGAGGTTCCGCAACACTTTCCGTTCGTCTTCCAGGATGTGAATCATATCTTGGATAGAGGCCGATGCCTGGTTGCTGTTCCGCAGCAGATTTCGCAACCTCGAGTGAAAGTCTTCGACACGTTGCTGCAGAACAGTCAACCGTTCCGAGTTGATCTCGAGGCGTTTCATGAAATCGATCATCATTTTGGAAATCCAGCGATCGTTTTGCGGATCGTCGTCCCGAATAATCTCATCTACTGAAATGAATAGATCCAGGCTCCACGGCTCAAGGTATTTCGCGAATTTCGAATCCGGGTTCTCGTTGTGGTTGTCGGCTCCCCGATTAAACTCAAAGGCGCTTTTCCCCCATCTCCTGTCGCTGAGACTGCTGTTACCGCTGCCTAGAAATCGTGTGGTTCTAGTTGCGATCGAAGTTCTTGAACAATAGCCAAACGTGTCGCTCGCTGTTGCCAGCGACATTCCAGACATCTGCCTGTGTCGGACCCATGGTCTATCTTGGACAGCGGTACGTGTGCTCTTTATTCTTCTGGGGAAAATGTGCAATAGCCCGAACGAATCACAAGCATTCGACCCCGTGCTGTGAGTCGAATACAAGGATGACGGGAATGGCAATTCCTGGCGACAGATGATTCGTTTCCCCCTCGTTTCCAAAGGCTTCGCCAAGGATTGCAGCCAGCATCGCCCACTCGGTCTCGGAATCATCGTTGCCAATTCGTTGAGTGCAGTCGCTGATGATGCAAAGAGAATTTCGATGTCAATCGAAAGGGCAGGATATCGCACGGATACTTCAAAAGTTGTGCGAAAATATATTTGATGCTGGAGATGGTCTTCTCAACTTATTTGCCTTTCCTCTCATATCTTTCAGAGCATAGAGAAAAGCTTTTTTTTCAGTCCTCGGTCTATTATTATTTAACAGCTATCTCTACAATCTCTTCAACATCTGACACGAGTCATTTATTGGATCCAGTGGTACAACTAGAATAGCCGTACGTAGTCATGCCATCATGCACCGTCAAAGAAGAAAAAATCTGAACATTTGTTTGGTTCGCTCACTTGTTGTTGTTCATTGAGTCGTTGCTTCAACAATTGTTATCCATAGTCAGATAGTAGTACGTATGAAAAATAATAACTTACAAGCATAGCTTGATTATGGCTTAGTACTAGTGGCTTTGCAAGTGGTCTTCATTGATGTTACTTCATGGTTGAAAATTTCACTTATGGTTGAAAATAAATGGGTGATTTCCGTTATTCTAAAACTCTAAAGCGCCAAAAGTAGGGATCTAGAATAACGGGAATCAACACATTCAACGGACAGACTAGTACTACTAGTAACAACAGGATGCTGGTTCAATGCCAGTCTTTTCTGGAATTTGGGATCTTAATTATTTTTCAATTTAAAACACCAAAAAGAAAACACGCACCATTTGGGCTGGTACAAAGTAAAACACAAAATTTTYGTTTTTTGGTACTCTCTACTAGAGCGAGAAATGAACACAATTTCTGCTTATTTCCAATAGTACTTGGTGATACTCACAATCAGAAAATATGTTCATACCTCACRCTAGCTAACAACAAGAAGCAGGCAAACACACTATTAGACAACAGTTTCCTTCTAGCAAGAAGAACAACCACAGCAACAATCATGGGTGTCTTGGAGATCATTGTTACAATGCACTGGTTGTACATTCATCTGAATAACCAAAGTTACAAGAAGAAGCTCTCTCCAGAGGAGAGACGCTGGAGGGATAGGAGAACACCAAGGATTGCAATCAGGAGATGTGCTGATTCCCCCTTCCTTCCTCTGTTCCACTCAGGGGATGATCAACCACTGCTTAACTGGTGCTGTGGTGTAGACCATAAGGTCTTCAGGGAGCTTGTGGATGTCTTTGCACCAGTATACAACAACAAGTTTACTGTCAACAACARCAAGAATGAGATCGTTGAGGTTCCTTGTTTCGCCAGTGGCAAGCCCAAGGGGAAGAAGAGAGAGGTTGATGCAGTCTGTGCAATAGGGCTGGTTTTTACTGGTACAGGACAAGAGGATCTGTTGCAAGGTCAATGGCAATGGCCTTAGGATTAACATCCACAGTGATGTATAAGTGGCTCAAGTTTTCACAAAGAGTGATGCTGGTTGCTCTTCAAAAAAATCAAGAGGGCATGGTCAGTRTTCCGACCAATGAAGAAGTGGATGCWCATGTTAATGCTATTGGAKAGAAGTATCCAAGGCTTGGAGAAGAATGTGTTTCTTGGGCTGCTGCTGATGGTCTCAAGAGTGYCATTGACGCGTCAGAAGACTGGTACCAACAAAGAGCATTCTACAATGCCTGGAAGGAGAACACCTTTGTTAACAGTGTGTTTGTCTTTGCCCCAGATGGAAGGGTCAGGATAGCAGTCTTCAACTGTCCAGGGGCTTGGCACGACAGTGCCATTGCTGACCATGGTGTCTATGACAGGATTGAGGAGGTTCATGATCAGTCAAACGCAAAGGTTGTGGTGGATTCGGCCTTTGCCTTGAAAGAAAGGGAGCATATCCTCATCAAAAGCTCACAGCAGGACCCTGAGGAGGACCATCTCCTCCTTATCAATAGGGATGCTACGTCCCTGAGGCAGATGTCGGAGTGGGGAATGAGGATGATTCAAGGACAGTTTCCAAGAATCAAAGACAGGATGTTCTTGGAGGAGCATGGTGGGGACAGAAAGATCATCATGAACTTGTTGATCAACTTGTACAACTACCAATGCAGCAATGTTGGACACAACCAGATCCTATCTACCTTCATGAGGATGCCGGCAGCAATGGATGCCAATATAGGACAACCCTACAAGAAGAATGATCTTGCAAGAGCTTTCTTCTACATTGGACGCGACATGTCCCCACATGGAAACAACGTGTTTGGGTGAATCCCATGGTTGACTGGTTCATTTTGGTTRTGGAAAGAAAGGAAGATTAGTAAAGAAAGATTAGTAACAAGGAATGTAATTAGCAAATGAATTAGCGAATGCGAATATGCAAGTACTACATCGAAACCACCAATAGACGCAGCATCAGTAGACGCAGCACACATAAAGACACAGTGTCAGTAAATGCAGCAAGGGATGCACTTACTGTTAGAACACCACATCTCCCCTCATCATAGCATTTACAATTGTGTTAGAAATTCATTKCTTCTAATATATCATAGAGGAGGTTTGSACTACTAGTAGCAAGATATAGTCCTTGTGGGAGTGACTATCTACTAATAGTGATGCAAATTGAGTTCTAGAAGAAAAGTGAGCCAATGCTCTTATTGAGGATCAACGAACTATGAAATCTTATATCAATCAGCATGAAGATTGAGTGATGTGTGAATCAAATGAGTCAAGTCAGTCACATGAGTGAATCAGACGAGTCAAGTCAATGGTGTGGATCCATAGGATCAAATTAGTCATAAATGTAGAGTGTGTATGAATCATACTAGATATGTTTCATCATGTGTTTGTGTGTGTGTGTGTGTGTGTGTGTGTGTGTGTGTGTGTGTGTGTGTGTGTGTGTGTGTGTGTGTGTGTGTCATAGGTGATTTGTCCTGTCCTGGTGTCTATTGGTGGTGCTGAGAGGTATGTGAAGCTAAAATGAGGAATAACCAAATTCATAATTTTGACAAAGTTATTTTTAGTCCTTTGGCAGCAATAGTAAAGATACAGCAGTGCTGTGTGTTGGTGTCATGGGAGCTATGTGATGCTAAATGTATTCATATAACTCCCATTTTTACAAAGTTATGATGCTCACAATTTGTCTGGTTTTTAGCAAGAAATACTGGTATTATTGTATAGGCTCAGCCACACTTGTGTGTCCAGCCATGCCATTCATACATTTTTTGTTTCAGATATTCAGCCCTGTATCTTTCARTAATTGTTAATCCCCTATCCCCCATATTATGACTAGAATCCTGTTTAAACTGGCTTTTGATTCATGTGCTTAGTACCATACTTAACTTTTTCCTGTCACATGTTGCCAAATKTTGTTATGATGAAGCACATTTTGTGCATTTCATCAAACCATACAACATTGGTTAGATCAAGAAGTTTGGTGAGTTTATTGACATCATAGCAAGCTGGGGGATTGYTGGCATCAAAAGCTTCTCCAAGGAGCTCCAAATTTTTTGTTCGGAATAAGACTACTCTGAATCATTGAATGACTTGTGAAAACCAGCAGAGGCTAGAAGTAGCTCTACACCAAGTACAGTTCACATCTGATGATCCTTATTTGCCTTTTTCCAACCGCCACATCCATGGATTGAGCCTCCAAAAACACCCATGATGTATGGAAGCATAAGTCAATGTCAGTAGGCATACCTCCTGTTCTTGATAATCCAATGTCACAATAAACTTTCTACAATGTGCATTTTGAGCCCCATCCCCTGTGTACTCAATGCCATTAGTATCTCTGTAATGGCAGACATCTTTGATAACTGAGCAAGCTGTATCCCTGAATGCCTTCTGATGGCTTTGTTTGAAAGCTTTAGCAATAGTTGAAACTGTTTTTCTTTCCTTCCATTGTTGTGCCTGTTGCAGAGCACCCAAAACATATTCAAAGTGAAAATTCTTGTCTGAGACTGGTGCATCAGCTTCCTCTGAAGTTGTCTGACATTGTCATCACTAATATCTTCAAAATACTCAGTGTAGCTGACCAATTGTAACCTGCTAATAGTACTCTTTGATGCTGTCTTGGTTGAAACATCAAAAAGCTTTGCACCACCAGCTTCTACTGCAGACACTGAAACTGGTTGGACTTTTTTTCAGGGCTCTTGATTGTGACATGACAGCAAGGTTTGCTTTTTCTTGTTTGAAGATAGTGGCATCTTCAGCTTTGTTCCAAGCTCTGGAATGTTCAATTCACTTTGGTCAGTATTGCTGTTTCCATCTAGATTAGCATCCAAAAAAATTTTGGCATCGTAAGAAGCACAAGAAAACTTCTTGAAGCAAATTGAGCATCAATATGCAACAAATGGAGTGCCAGATGGGACTAGAAGAGGATCCTTAGTTTCTTYGATCCTCAGCAACCAATCACTAACGACTGTGTGAACAACAACACATTGCACAAAAGCTCAAATTACTTGCTGGCGATACTGAATCAACAGTAACAAGTATAGAGGACACAATGAAATGATACAGAGGAGGATATAGATGGGATGGATGTAGAGGATTAATGTAGAGGCTAGATATGGAAGGGATGGATGAGGAGGATCAATGCAGAGGTTTGATGTGGAGGATACAGAGGGGGGGATGGATGCAGAGGATGGATGCAGAGGATGGATGCAGAGGAGGAGGATGGATATAGAGGATGGAGGATACAGATGGGATCAACGATGCACAGGGTTGAGAAAGAGGATACAGAAGGGATGGATGCCAATGATGAATATAGAGGGGATTGATGTCAATGATGGATGCAGATGAGGTGATCAATGCGGTGGCTAAATATTTATGTAGTGTACTAGGGGATRGATRGTTCTTTAGATTGCTACTTTTAAAGTGGATTGGAAAGAACATTGTGAGCAAAACAGTAACAACAACAAGGCAAGAAGAAGTGCCAAATTCACCAAACTGGTCTTTTTTATTTCACAGCAGATGTACAAATTGTAAAGAAAAGGTATTGTCAGTCTAGAATGACACACATAGTAATACCAAAAGATGCAGGTGTACCAAGCAAAAAGCTATGCATGGAGCAAAACAAATCTGGGCTGGCAAGCTAGTAGTACTAGTACCCCCAAGAAATCTGTGTTTGAGGGGTTCTCCTCAAAAAATTTGACTAAAGAAAATGGTGATTCCATCATCATTGAACCCTCAGAATGTTCTTTTGCCACCAAAATTATATGCCTCAACAAAAACTGTTTGTTCACATAGACATCATGGCTGGGAGTTCCTCTATATAGGTAAGGAGGATTGTTCTAGTAGTACATGACAGCATAGCAAAAGAAGTCGTATGTATACTAGGGGTTCTCACAAGTGATCCTTCTTATTTTGCCTCCTCCTCCTCCTCCTCCAGCAAGATGGAGGAGCTCCCCCAAAATGGAGGAATCTTTTCCTACCAGCTGGTACTACATACTAAGAAGAAAGATAGCTCTTTCTGACTAATAGATTCTCTATTTCTGATTGGTGCTTGTTTGGTAGCAGTAACAACCAAACAAAGCTTGCTGCTGATAGCTAAAAACTGGCACGTTTTTATTGTATTCATWACATGCCCRAATTATTTCTTACCCAAACTACTGTGCGGTACGTACTATTGAAAGAGAACTTAAGTACTGTATTTATCTATGTTATGAAAATTGGCTTATTTCGTATCGCCTTGGGGCTATTTGAATAATTTTTATCAATACATCATATTATCAGTATTGCAGTTACGTACAAGGTTTAATTTCTTTAAAAAATTGTAGAAATTTTTATCCTAAYCAAGGAGTTTGACCTACATGACGAAGAGATCATGAGTGTAACGATGGCTTAGACTTCGATGCCGTAAAGCAAAAAAGAACATTTAAAAATGAACAAAAAAATCACTGTAATAAATACTACTCCGTTCGAATTCACGAGCTCACTACCACCAAATGAATTTGTACGCTCTCTTCTTGAATATGAAGGCGACGGCRAGTGGAGAAACAAATGGTCAAACGAGACCATCATTCCAACTGTTACCATCGACAAGGTGGTTCCAACCATGAAGGAAAAACAGTTGGAAACGAGCTTYGTAATCGCTGCCATGGTGTCTTTTACGATAGCAGTTTTTTTTTGCATCGGATCGTCGATATTCGTTTATCACTATCGGAAAAACCCCGTAATATCGATTTCCCAGCCGCGCTTCCTTTGGTTAATATTTGGAGGGGCCGCCCTGATTGCATCRAGTGGTTACTTTTTGTTGTTTGCAGAAATAATGGGCGACTATGCGAAAGRAAAAGTTCTGAACGGGATGTGTGCCACATGGATTTGGATATATAATATTGGAATCAATATTGTCTACATGGCAATATTTGGGAAGCTGTGGAGGATCCAAAGGGTTTCCCAGTTTCGAAGACGACAGAATGTATCAGTGAACCAAACCATTTGGCCCCTTAGGGTCATGTTTTTTGTCAACCTTCTGATACTGTCGGTCTGGACCTTTGAGAACCCAYYCAAGTATAGAAAGCTTGATAGCGAAAAAAACAACTTTGTGCTGGGGACTTGCGATTTTGTTCAGTTGCCCTACTTTGTTCCTTCTCAACTTATCCTCCTTGTTGCGGTTGCCCTGGGGCTTTGGATGGCCTACAAGACAAGGAAGCTTCCACGCGAGCTCAACGAGGGAGGGCAGATTTTCTACATTTATCTGTGCAACACGGTCACATTTTTTGTTTTTGTCGTTTTGTACAYGATGGGCTGGCTCCTCCGCAACCTCGTCGTCATGAACGCTTCGGTGGTCCGAGTACTCGGGCAAGTTTAGCAACGGTGCACATCATCAAGCCCAACTCCGCATCCGCTGGAGGCAGAAAACAGCAAGTTGATGTTGTTAGCCTACCTGACTAGACGATCTAATCGATTACTGAGAAGGYGTGTCTTCCCTAGCGATCACAAAGGAAGACCAATATCGGAAAATGAAGCATTTGTTCCGCAAGGCCTCAAAGACCAATATCGGAGGGAATATGAAGCATTCGTTCTGTAAGGCCTCACCTTTAAAGATGAACCCACGGTTTCTGGATTTGTATCACTTTTYCTGGTATGTCTGATGAGAGTTTACTTTACAGTATTGGGGAAAAATTTCGCCGTTGCCATCCAGGACTCTTTCTTGCGGTGGTGATTGACACTTCTCTCTTGACTTTTGGTATTTCTCTGAGCAAAGAATGGAAGCGAGAGTAAAACAACGAAATATTTGACCTACCAAATGGTTCTGTGCTTTATTAATTAATGAGTAGTGAAACTTTGTTCATTCGAACTATGGAAAGGGTGCAAACAATTATTTCGCTGTCGGAGTGGCTGTGCCATTCTGTTTCTAAGACCAACCGTGATGAATTTCCTCCTACATTTTCCAAAATCCGTTCGAKATTCTGCTCTTCATTCGGTATATTTCCTGAACTCTTCTCACCCACGTCACAATGCTCGTCCAGGCCTACGCCCTAGACAGAAGGTGAATGGAAACTCGAACATATGGTCTGCGCCATTTAAAGTAGACGAACAATTCTTTCGCAAGTCACAAGAAGAAGATGCAAGAGAAGGTCGACAGAGCTACAACATTCACTATTCATATTCCAATCTACTGTACCCTAGTAGACCCAGTACATAATACTGTGCCGAAAGTATCACCAGTTGCCTCTCGATCAAAGCGAAAAAACGCATGCTGTCTTGGTCTATTGATGAGGAATCAAATCAGTACGTAAAAGAACGCATTAAAAAGATACGTTATTTGCAGTGAGATGACAAATTACGGTGCAATCCAAATCTTGAATTAGAACAATTCATGCACATCAACTTAAGAATCCATAATCTTGCACATGATCATTAGGTCGTTCGATACCGAATGATTTGGCTAGAAACCTCTACTACTAYTTGACAACGAATCTCATTTGCATCCGATTATGATCTGTAAGTTTAGCAATTGAGTGAATTGGTTGTAATGATGCGGGATAAGTCTATCACAATGCTTATGCTCCATTCATTTTTGTCTCCTCGCCGCAGCTGGTGAACATCATTTCCTTCGAAAACAACTGATACAAGATTCTTATTATGACTGATTCCTGTTGATCGCTTCGTCAAAGATTCGGTTTGCCGTGCTTTCCAGTGTTGGTGATGTATCCAGCACTTTATGTACATTAAGGCCGACCGAATCCAAACTCTTGTCGCCAATTAGATCATACACAATTGCGGCATAATCCTCGAGATCTGAAGAATCGTCTCCCCCTAATTGGCGTAAGTACCCAAAGAACTCGGTGCGCAGTCTGGTGATGGATGCATTGGAAGATTCTGGCAACAGATCCTCCAATGGGCGTTCCAGAACGCTCTTCAATAGTCGTGCATTTGCTGCGCCAAACGCCTTTCGATTTTGATCGGACAGGACAAAGCTGGATGCACGTCCAATAGCAATCGTAGTATATCCCTTTAAGAAATTTCTTAAAGTTGGTCCCAGAGTCCGATCTAGTTGCTGCTTCAGATCATCACGGATTTTGTTGCGAATTGGTCCCAAAACGGGCAAATTCGATATGATGTTCCCGAATACGTCTATTGTTTGAAAGAATTCATAAATCCCGTCGTCTGTCAATAGATTAATTAGTTCGTTAGACAGTTTAGTTTTCATTTTCAAATTTTGATGAAGTACGAAGAGAATGCGAGAAATGGAAGAACGCGTATAGCATCATTCCGAAACCAGGAACGCGTAATAAATGTGTACTTACACAAAGTTTGTGCGAATAAATCATTGACTGCATCACTCTGCAGAAAAGCATTGACGGTTCTGGAGTCGCTGTAAATGTCTAGGTTCTGCATACCTCTTAGAAGTCGCTGCGTGGCCTCCTTTCCCAGCAAATCTGACAGGGTCTGCCTGCTTCCGTCCGAGGATCGCTTCAGTTTGTTTACGATTTTGTCCCAATTTTCAATCACGGCGTTCTCGAGGCTGTCAATCAGAGCTTTGTCGCTAGTCAGTTCACRAGTTATTGCTATGGCCTCTTCTTTGGAAATTATAGATTCCAAGGGTTTGTCCAATACCCAATCCACTATTTGACGAACATTGGAGGTTGCTGAAGATGAGATACTCGTACTGCTGCTTTCTACAGAACGCATCGTTGGTCCAAACAAAGGTTGGTTTCGCTTCCATTTTTGGATGAAATTGCGTGGTTTATRAATGGAGGATGCAAAATTGGGCTCGATAAGATCAGCCAAAAAAAAAGTTCCTTTATTGGATGAAACAAATCCGTGGACCTCAGAATTTGGTTTCAGGAAGCATGTAAAGAAACCAGTACAAATGAAGATCCTAAATCTCATGATGGTAGGAAATCGTTTTCGCGTGTTGTTGTATCGATATGTTGGTCAGTCAATAATGGGCGTGGTTGAAAGATAGATCGGGTGAGATAAACAATCTTCCTGAGCGAACAGAATCATTCATCATCGTCACCGATCAACGACGATTGATCGACCGTTGAAAACGAAACGACGTATTTCGTTTTGAATTTTGTTGATGCGATTGATGTGATTGTCAACTACAGAAATTGAAGTCGGCGCGCCATCGTCTGTCAATTGTACGTGTCCATATGAGAACTAGTTCTAAGGAAAGCCCCATGATGCTTGTAAGTAATCGGCAATTAGTCTTTTGCGGTGCGSTGCAAATGGAAGTCAAATTTTGAATAGCATATCAGCAAACTCATCTCATGCCACCACCATCTCATTTCCGTAACTTTATATTTCTTCAGAAAAAAGGCGTTCAACCTAGTAAATGCTCTACATTAATAATTTGTTGATACCACGATGTTTTTACATTTTTCAGACCCTCAAACTCCCTCCTTATTCCAGAAGGACAATTCCAGTCGAATAACGACTATTTTTGTACTTTTTTATTCTATTCAACTTCCATGATTCCCCCACTAATACAAATAGAAATTGGCTTGCTAAGGCAAGTAGTACTGGTTTCTACAGTACAAAAACTACTAACCAAAAGTGAATGCCAAGGTAGAAAAGTAGTATGGGTCTGAAAAGAATTTACTAGATGCTCAAATCAATGATACTAGGCRCCAGCATRTCYGCTTGTTCTTTGTCCTTCTTGTTGCTGGTGGCTCTCCTTTGTTCTGGGTGTTCTTTCTGAAATAGGAATGGAATTCACTGATTTGTTGTGTACTACTACTAGTACTACTATGTTAGGTATTGCTCTTGGTGCTGGTGGTGTTTTTACTAGTTCAAATAGTAGGCCACTGGAAGTTCTAGTAGTAGTAACAACCCTTCTTGATGAAAGCAGCAAACCAAGAGGCACATAAATCCAGCAATTTCTTGAGTGGTAAGACTAGGAATATGTTGAAACCACCAGCACATTTTCCAAAGAACWTTTTCTCCTACTACTATAATTTGTTAACAGTTCTTGTACTTGCAGCACTATTATTTGGAAGTAGAGTTCAATGCATTCCCTTGTGACTTGTTGCTTGAGTTTGATGGGTATTTTTTTATTCATATTCTTGTGGACATTGAAATTTGACCTTTGCTGCAATGTTTTGAGAAGTTACTAGTAGTAAAGTGATTACTTTTTTTAATCTCCTTCTTCAAGGACCACCTCTATCCATTCAACTTTCTCAGAATCCATAGATAGTACAGAGTGAAAAAAATATGACCCATCRGCACATCTTTATTCTCATTAATYATGATACTAGGTCTACCACTACTATACAATTTCAGCATTGGATCTGTTGCCCTTYGGAAGATTTATGTCCACCTGCAACAATTTCAGCATCTGATGTGGCAGTTGCTGGTGAGCAGCATTTCTGAAAATCTGGCATGTCTGTGTATTTTCTTGYTTCTTCAAGAATCTGCAGTTTTCATAGGTTTGAGGCCTTAATTAAAACAATAATGATAGTGTGATCTGGYAATCTATCATATGCATTTTTGAATGTGTCACTATGGGAAACTCAGAAAATATCCCATCATTTATTGCACATTTTTCTGTGTCGTTGTTGTTGTATGTTACATAAGCAATATCTTCTGGGAGATTGTCCAAAGGTTTTCATTTCTTGCATTGATGATTTGAACATGCTCTTCTTTCAAGCCATTTATTCTTAAATCATTAAGAAACTCCCCCCACCAGATTACATCATCTTTAAACCTCTSGTTTGTTTTCAGTTCAAGGAGAACTGTCACATTTTTTTTCTCAAAGAAAGATAGAATTTTTTACCAGAGGGAGTCTCCTCCCACTGGTTTGAGTGATTGAAGTCACCTACAAAGACAATGGGTAGATTTCCCACCATGGAAATTACATGATAGCTTCTTGTCAGCACAAAATAAGTTCAGATAGTACCACTTGTTCAACTCTTTGACGCTAGCAAACAAATCTCATTAATATTGAGCAGGCAAGTCTTATCTTGTTGTTCCTGTGCATCTCAGCAGTAAAGCTACTGGCTGCTGCATTGATAGGAATTTCCTTGTCACAAAGCATTTCAATGACATCCTACCAATGGTGCTACTACAACAACAAGGAGTACAATACCAGGGGCTCAGTCACTGGTGAGTCTCCACCAGGACTGGACCTACTACATATATAGGGTATGGACCTACATCACTCTAAATACTAAATACTATATACTATATGATACCTACACAAGGTATGAGAGTACTGAGCATCAAGAATACTCTTGCTAGTGCATGGCACTTGTGACATCAGAGATATGAGAACTACTAGTAATGATATTAGATGTCATTAAAGCAGAATTGTAACAACCTCTGTAGATTATATACTACTAGAATCTACAGGAGGGAATTAGTTATGTCATGAGAGCTTGTTACTAATATCTCCCRCAACACTAGATAGCACATGAGAAGGGTGTTGACACCTTCTATACTACTGAATAAGATCATGATTCTTCATTTGTTTCAATACACTTGAAAACCAGTTGTACACACCATTTTGTTGAGCAGCTACAGTTCTCAAACAATGGAAGCATGGATTTGATGCCTCAGGCTGTCTCTCCTGTTCCCAACAGCAAGAAGACAACAATATCCATATCCTCTACTACTGTTCTCATGTCAGTTGACTTTCCTGACATTGCAATCATAGTAACATATTGTTGAGGAAGGCAATAGCAACTATTGGATTCCTTTCTATTTGCACTAAAACCTTGACTGGCATTGTTGCAGAATAGTTCAACACTGACTGTGTCCTCCAGAGAAAGAATTCAAGAGTCTCCATCCCACAAAACACTACTACTACTAYTATTGGACTGAYATTGGTTGGCACATCTTTTTATGGGCCACCTTTCCCAGTATTGAATTTCAGATCCAATCTTCAATCAGGTTGTTCCTATTCCCCAGTGGTTTTGGGAGCCTCCATGATTGATTTCTTTTTATGCTCATGGTAAACTGCTCTGTGGGAGCAAAGCAAAAATCCTTTCCATGATGGTCACACTGTTTTCCAAAAGCAGGAATTACACCAGCAAGCATGGGTATGAAGCCACTATGTTTCCCCCATGACCCYGAAGTTTTCTTGCCCTATGACATTTACAACACTTCCTTCTTGCTGTTWWATGAGTACTATATCAGATTTTTTTGGATATTTAACCTGCTTCTACTACTATTCTCACTACCACTACCAATCTGATTGCTATTCAGTACTTCCCTCCACTGCCCAGTTGTAAACAACCAACAAAGAGCATCACTCAAGGTATCATGCTGGTCTTTGATGCATACTCCAAAAAAGACAACAATAGTATCGTATAGCATGGGCCAAGCAAAAAAAGACGATTGTAACCCTACATTAGCAATTAAAGATTCATCATACGCCGTACTCCCCCACGGCATTAGAAAGCTTTTTGAATTCTCTTTTTAACCATGTGCTTATCATACTCAACAAGCGTCTGTTGGGAAAAAAGTTATGGCTGTTTGAGTGAGTTGAACCTCTCTTAATGCCCTACGTGTTTTTTGTACYGTGCGTGGATTTTGGGCTATCTTTTTACTGTGTAATGACTTGTGGGATTAAAAATTTGCATGTGTTTGAAGCCAAAATTGTCAGTTGAGCACGTGCATGCAAAACTATTTGGTCGCACACTTGTGGGACTCAAAAATTAACACTACTGAGCACATACATTTTGTACGTTTTAGTCAAATTAGTCATTACACGCAAAAAAGATGGCCACAAATACACAGCTGGAACCGTACATTAGCTGGCCACCAACTCTATACAATAATACTTGAAATAATTTAGCATACCTTAGTACTACAAATCCAGAAACAATTGATCGCAGCACTAAAAAAGTGGTTTCCATACTTAATTTAATGATGCCATTGTTATTTTTTTGGTACAAATTCTACAGAACTCTAGTACTGAATGTTGCTCCCCAAAATTTTCAGCATGAATTACCTTCTGAGAAAGAAGCAGGATTGGTTCTCTGCCACCAGAATAGTTGCAAACTGCCTCAGTACATTTTGTGCTGTGTTCTACTGCACTAGGGATGGCATCATTAAGAAATTAATAATGGGAATCAATTTCTTAGTGCCGGATTTGTAGTATATCTGCACTACCCCAATTGTGTTCCACCAGGAGTGCTGCACCTCAAAGCAACTACTAGAAGCAATCTTCTCTCAAGAATTGATGCATGATTCTAGCTTCCTGAGCACCTCTGTTAGTTCAAGAAGACAATGAATAAATTAACTTCTGTTTTGATGGTTCTTGTGTGACAGGTGCATTAATTTGTTATCAAGTCTTAGGAATAGGATTCTCTTTTAACTAAAACTAGTAACCAGTTTAATTTTGGAGTGACCCAACCAATCATCATAATGACTCCCCATCAGCATAGTAATTCTGATAATGACTCCTCCTCATCAGCATACTACTAGTAGAAGTACTACTACTACTACTAAAAGAGATTCTTAATATTATATTTTACCTTCCAAACTAGCAGGGGAGGCATTAGTGTGACTTCTATGGAGAAATATTCCTCTTCTTGTTATGCTATTAGTGAGGATCAACTTGAAAGAGGTTCAACAACTGTTGGTATAGTAGTAGTAGTAGTAGTAGTAGTAGTAGTAGTAGTAGTAGTAGTACGTAGTAGTAGTAGTAGTGCTGGAGCTACTGTTTGGAAAGTTAGTTGAAGAGGTAAAGAAGCAAAGAGAGGAAGATGCTTCAATGGAGATTGAACAAGCACTCCGGGTGGCTGGCAGGAGAGAAATGTAGACAACAGGGAGGATAAAATTAATAAAATAAGAAAGTTGTGCAAAATGGACGAGAAACATTTTGAGCAGAAAAAATATTGCGAAAACAACAAGATCTTAAATGAACTGAAATCAACAATACAAGCAGTACAAAAACCTAACTAAAGTACACATACTRCAGTAACAAATAGCAGCACATTGCGGATAAAAAATAGTGGCAATACATTGAGAGTTTCTTCTTTTTCATGTGAAAAAATTGGCACTACTAGAAGTAGTAGAAAAGTTGTCACTACTAGGTAGTAGAGAGTTGGCAAYAGGGGAGAGGAGTTTGAAACCAATGGGAGGAATACAGGAAGTCAAAATAGGATAAAACACTTTTCAAATAATTGAGACAATTCGTCTCCTCAAAATATACAAAAAAAGTTCAACAAATAAAAGAAGAATTGAAACCGAGCACGAGAAAGGGCATTGAATTCCACATGAGAAACGAGTGGTTCAAGAACATGTTCCAAGAAGGAAGACAGCCAGATATTTGCATATGAGCAGTACAAAGTACACACATGAATTTAATTTTATGTACCAGGGAAAAACAAAGCACCAAGAAAGTACTACTATCTGCCTGTTTCTTCTTGTTGTTGTTCTTGTGTGACATACTGATATTGAAAACTTTAATTTAAAAACCACTTCTTGGCCAATTGATCTCAGAATTCCAGATAACCTTCTTCTTATTTTAATGAAGTTATTCCAGTACATGTGTGGAGGGGAAGTGTTTCCAATAGCTCTGTCTGGAGGGTGAGACAAACCTTGTGCTGGTGTTTTTTTCCTGACTGGTTTTTCTGTATTCATAACCTGTTTCAGATTTGTACCACACGTTTGGGTTCGTACCTCGTACCGTATGTAGAATGACTAAAATTTTTCCACTGATTGACTCCAGTACTATTGAGTTTGTTATTGATCTGYACCGTACTAATTTATGTTGTGATGATAAAGTGAAAAGTGTATTYGGGATCCATTAAAACTGATTTAATCTTCACGATTTGTTTAATGTTGACACACAATTTTGATAAGTAATCGGAAGTTCATCTGATTATATGTGGCATTGAAGAATTGCCATTGAACAAGATAGTTCATGATTCTTCATTGGTCGGGGATGGTTCCTTAATGAATCAAAATGACTGTTCGTCGGGGATAGGAATCATGAATAAAAAAGMAGTTCTTTTTCTAGAAGTACGTGCGTGGTACTTAATTTATGAAAMGGGGAGAAATAATTTCAAGGAACTATTCCGGGAGAGTGCMTTTGTTTGTACGAACCAAAAAWGAAGGAAGAGGATAAGAAAAATAAAACAGATTTAGTCGCGCGATAAGAAGAACCGGATGTCTAGCAATCTAGCAATGCTCAGTACCGCGCATACGCTTACCAATTTACTAACACGTAGGCTGGAGACATCATAGACCATTCAAAGAAAGAAGACGTTCTTCTTATTGTCTTTTGACGTGGGTCAGATGGATGATTATTTGCGTTATTTCAAGCGTGCGATAACGGCTGTAATTGAAAATCGGAAAAAGGAAGTGTCTCAGCAGACCACTAGAAGAAGAATCCAAAGAAAGGTGACAAGAAAACGCCAACAAAATAATTCCATCGAAGTTGAAGGYGRGTGAACACAAGAGATCATCTTCGAATATCATCCTTCATGAGTAACGACCAAGCACAGAGGATCTTTGATTCTGTCGYTGCAACAACGAAACCAGACAGGGGCCACGAACTTCGTAGTTCATTGAAAATTGACAAACTAGCCCATACGAGTAGTGGTAGGAGTGACGAAAGCAGCAGCTTCCGAAGTGAAGCTTTCTCCAACCAGGCTAATATTACAATTGGTCCGGTGGGTATGAACCATCTTCATCACCAGTTACAGCTACAGAATGCCAACACAGGGAATTCCATGAATWGCGATTCTACTAGATGCGTCGACAACGGACCGGTGATGAATGCTGTTTTCGCTGTAAGTGACTCTTCAACTTTGCATCAAAACAATGATCCAGCTTCTTTGCTAGCGATGAACAATAACACCAATGGAACCATTCTCAACGCACAGGCTCTGCAGCAACAGGCGCTGCACCAAAGTAAAAAAATTTCCGCCAATACAAAACCTGCTGCCATCACTTCTGCACATGTCGGTACCTCAGCTAATCATAATGCCAACAGCAACGATTATACCCCGTGGTTACAACATATGATACTGAACCAGATCAATCCCCTGCCAAAAAACGCTGGCAACATCAAATCCAACACCAGCGTCGGTACTGGGGATAGTGGTTACCACGATGTTGGAAACCATCAAGGAAGGTCACATAACGATAACGAACAGCAAAGAAGTGAAAATAGCCTTAGCCATAGCACAACGAATACGTTTCAAAATCAACAGCAGCATGGACCTACTTCCATGCAAGGTTGGCCCACAACAGYTGCAGCTACATCTAATATTCCTACAGCCATCTATGCGCAGCAGCTCCAACATAGATTTCTACCATCACAATCACAACCACAGCAGCAGCAATTACAAGTTATTCAAGGTCAGGAACAGCAGCAGCAACTTTTGGCAGCGAATGGATTTGTATCACCACAGATGCAATTGCCGGCGACGGTTCACAACCAAGAACAAGAACAACAGCAGCAACAATTGCAATCGCAACAACAACAAAAAGAACAACAACAACAGCAGCAGCAGCAGCAGCAGCAACAACAACAACAATTACAACAACAGCAGCAGCAGCAGCAGCAGCAGCAACAGCAGCAGCAGCAGCAGCAACAACAACAACAACAACAACAACCGGCAGTCGTAACAAGCAACATTGGCAACTATCAAATTAATAAAGCTCCATTACCTGCCACCACAAGCACGATTCCTTCCATACAGCAGCAGCAGCAGCAGCAGCAGCAACAGCTTCTCTTGCTTGCTTTGTTGCTGCAACAGCAATCAAATTCAAATAATAATACTGGTGCAGCGATGGTGGATTTGAATGCACTTTCTATGGCACTTAGCTCCCCGGAAGGCATTCGGTTGCTCAATTCTTTTGCGATTGGACAGGCAGGAGTTTCAGGGACACAGCAAAATCCTCATGTCAATCGTCAGGGGCAGCAGCCTCAGCACGATACACCATCTATTGCGCAGACGAATCGTATGGCTGTTCACAATATTATGCCATTGGCAACGACGATGATAGCAAGCTCACAACAAGGTGATGCCCTCGCCAATAACCAGCCGTCTCTCTTCCTTTCTCCGCAATCTATACAGCAGCCTCAACTGCTACTCCAAGCTCCTCCAACTCTCCCCTCGGCTCAATCGCAACCTGCATTWCAGCTRCATGAGAATGCAAATGCAACTGGGGGGGCGTCTGCTGGGATGTTTCCAGCTACTGCTGCTGCCGCAATCAATCAGCACCTTGCGACAAGAGCAGCCCCACCACCTCTCCACCCTAGTTCCGCTGTATCGACAGCAGCAACAAACCCTTCCTGCTCTTCTACTTCCAGAAATTCTGGTGCGATGGGCTCCATGCTGACAGTAAACAATGTGAACAGCCAGACCGGATGCGRAAAAAACGTCGACCGGAACGTTCGAAATCTGCTCAAGAAGCGAGACAAGAATAGTAGCACCATGAAAAGRRTGAACACGAGTAACAGCAGCTATAAGCCCGCCACCAAGTCACGATTTCCTCGAATTTTGTACAACGAGGCGGACGATGGCATTCTTGGCGAATATCAAACCCTACTCAGACAGCAACTCGAGCTATTCGAAGCAGACGGGCAAGATGTCATTAACGGAACCTTCCGACAGGGAAGAACAACTCCCATCAAGCTTGGACAAATCGGTTTGCGTTGCAGACATTGTGCTTCGACTCCGGTGTCGATTCGATCTAAGGGAAGTGTCTACTGTAAGTACCAAATGATGAAAATTGTAACTGAAGCGAAYCATGTGCGAGTACGACGATTCCGCGTAAAGGACGGTGACAACTTTATTTTTCATCTTTCTGCGTTAGAACTCCGTYATGAGTATGTTATTATTATTATTTGTTTGCTTGCGTGATTTCGTTGGCTAAAGAAAAATCTTTTGTTCTCCGGGTTCTTCTTTGATTTGCGCMCCCCCTTTGTTCTGGGTGCAAACAACATCCCATCTATCCATTCGAAATCAACGTTTTATTTTACTTTTTGGTTGTCGAAATTGGGAATCATGGAAAAATTATTCAATTCTCAATTCACGCGTGACCATCATTTTTCGTGCTTTTATTTTGAATGATGSGCCCGTAGTTTCACAAACCATCAAGGGAATGTATCAAATCGCTCAGAATATGTCGAAAGTTCATTTATGCGAACGATGCGTGCGTGTCCCGGAAGATATTAAAAAAAGGATGATTTACTTGAGGAGGTAAGATTTTTCTGTGTTTGTCACAGCTCAATCAAAAAAAATTAAGGAAGGATCTCGGTTACATAGCTCCTAGACTCAACCATCTGTATTTTTTTCTTTTGTCGCTGATTGCTTACTTCATGCTGTATCATCGATACTCTCTATTGTATCGTTTCACTCTCAATTCAAACCTATCGATTGTTGACAACACTTAACATATATAGTCGGAGAGCTCGCGCGTCGGGGGGGAGAGCGTATTGGATACGTCACCTACGTGAAATGGGGATCTACGAAGATGGAAAAGTTCTCAGAGCTCGTCCTGAAGGGTGGAAGAAACCCAAGAATCTTCTTCACAACGAAATGACCAAGCCCAATACCGRGCAACCTCCTCCGGCTCCTAGTGGCGGGGATTTGGCGACTACGGGGTAGGATATCTGTTCGCCGCAACTACTGTAACTRCTTGTTAATGGAATGATGATTAACGTAATTCCACTTCTCAATCGAGGCCATGAGAATTTTCTTGGAATTCAACTCTCTCAAACAAATCAAACTCGAACATCTCTATCAAGTTTCAACGCAAGCGTTTTTCGAACCATTACTGTAGAAGCATACMGGTAGTGTCGACAAAACTATCCAGATCAGTCAAGGAAAACTCTGCATAATCATCAAGCAACGTCTTGATGATTCAAAGAAACATGGTAAAATACTCTACTTATACATGAACAATTGCAAYGAAGAGAGAACAATTTTTGGCTATTGCCTCATTACGAAAGAGACGCATTCAACTATACGCTGCGCACATCGTTATTCACATTTTTCCACTGTAAACGCAATAGCATCCATGTCAATAAATATATGCTTAAAATGCTATTATTTCATGACCATGTCATTCCTCTTTTGCATAATCAAGCAATCGAAGAAATTGGTTTTCCCTTTCTCCTCTAGTGGTATCGCAATCGCCCTTGTCACTACCTTGACCATTACAAGCCACGGTATCTGTAGCAATYGTCGTTGACGTTGTTGCTGATTTTGTCGGTTCGTTGTATTGCAACCAATTTTCGGGCGACCAGGCCACCCCAGCATCAAGCCCTTCTACCAAATGGAGCTGAAAGGTRTGGCGCTGCCGGTCGCTAAAATTCGGTAGACTAAAATGATCGAGGGTTCCACAAAAGACGACCAGATCCCCCGCCTGCACCTCCACGGGAACAAAATTGAGAGACGAGACATCGCCACAATCCGTATCACTTGCTGCCGCCTCGACCGATTCGGGCAGACCTCCTTCCCACGTGACCTCGGGGTGGTCGTGATGGGTTCGAAAGGTCAGCTTGGACTCGCCGCCGTCGCTATCTTTGCCATCGTTCTTATTGTTATATCTCGGGTTTCGGATAAACTGCCGCCGCAGGGGCTCGAAATGGGATTTCGGCCGGACCCAGAGGCATCCATTTTCGAGGGTAGCGTCGTCCAACGCCAGCCACAGACCCAGGCAGGTCTGCCGCGGGGTAGTGTACAAAAAGGTAGAATCCTGATGGGAATGAACGGCCCCGCCGACCACCGGATTCTTGAAAATGTACATGGACTGTGGTACCACGGGGTCTCGATACCCCAGCGACAAGACCAGCTCACGCAATTTGTCGGATGTTGTGTAGTCAAAGAAGGGCTTGTGGACGTCATCATCGTTGTCGTTGTCGTTGTCGTTGTCGTTGTCGTTGTCGTTGTCGTTGTCGTTGTCGTAGTTGCTGATGCCTCTTCGAAACGACGGGGGGAGGTGCAACCCGTGCCCCGCCTTGCACAGGGCAAGCAGCTTTCGGTTTTCTTTCGGAAACGTTTCCCCGTTCCTGCAGCAGTTCTCATCCCGAAATTCCGGTTTTAGGGCTCCGGTTTCGGAGTCGAGCGCGGTGGGTTCCGCAAAGTAGGCCACTGTTGCGGCGCTTTCCAGAAAGGGATCCCCCCTGGCTTCATTGGACTCGGCGTCGGTCCCAAAGGTCGTGGCAACTTGCTCGTCGTCTTCTTTTTCGTCTTCGTTCCCGCCGTGTTTTGTTCCMGGTTTCGTGGTTCCTTTTGGGTACCAGTGCTTGCGGACGGATTCCGACATGGCAGCCTTGAGCGTTCGTGCCTCATCGGGATCACAGAATCTACGCGCAACAAAGAATCCATTGGAATCAAAATGCCGCTTGCGAAAGGAGGAGGAGCATGGTTTCTTCCCCACACTTTGTTCGGAATCGCTCCTAACTCCGTCAACCCAAGAAGGGGGGACAGGGGATAATGAATCCGATGCGCTTTCTTCTTCGAGTCTTTCGAAAACACTAGTCGCGTGGCGGCGGAGGCGTTCAAGGTCACCGGGTTCCAATGCTTTGGTTTCGCTCAACCGGATGGTTTTTGGTGTGGTTGCCGCCATTTTCTTTTGGTACAGATAACTGGTTTTGCGTGAATAGCTCAAACCTGGACAGATTTGATTTTTTCAGAGGATTGTTCGTGTCGCGTTCGTGTGGATGTGTAAGTTAAACAGGAATGCGCCATCGTCTGTCGCCCATGCTGTTCTGAAATCAAATCCGAATTCGTGGAAGATCTCATCTGWGATGTTTCGAGAGGGAAACGAGATATTCGGGGTCCAGGTTCCAGGCCACGTACGGTACGTATGTACATATAGTACGTATGTAGGAGAAGATAGATACTGTAATACGAAGTAAGTAGTACTCGTACCACGGTAGATGCTACCTAGATATTGAAGGTCTTGCACCGGTACGTGCTAACTGTACCCGTTATCCCTGTCGTACCAGAACTTAGCAGGTACGTGCGTCCCTACATACTTACATACGTACTCGTACTGTGAAGATAAATCCAAAMGGCTCATTTTTTTGTGTAACTGAATGTTTGGATGCTGACTCGATTCGTGAAAAATCATCTCGTAGCCCTAATAACACACATCACCGAACACATCAAAGAAAACAACAACTCGTCATTTCAATAATGATTTCTGAATCGACCTGAGGTTGGGGCAACGATGGTGCTTTCGAGCAACACATAACGACAGCATAATAGAATACCAAACCGCGATCGGTTTGTTTTCACTCTTGASTCACACATCGAAACTGACAATAATAAGGAATGTCACTAACGGCTAATTTCTGTGCAATCCAAGTGGCGTCGTTGGGATTAGCGATTCTGGTCCTGTCATTGCCATCGTTGGTAGAGGTAACAGCCTTTTCTGTTGTGAATAGCTGTCCTTCTACTCCTTGTGCTGTTCTGTTGCCTGGTCTCCATCGCATTTCCCGCCATTGTTCCATATTGAGATCTTCGAGTGACGACAACGACGACGACGAAACAGATCAGCAACCACAGCGATGGCCGGATTCGTTCGCGAAAGATTGGTTGTCGCTCCGGCTCTCGATGTGGATCATGGGTGGCTTGACAATGGCCGCCACCACGGGTACCGCGGTTCCCGTTCTGGCAGCTGCGGATTTTCAGGAGGGAATATCGCCCGTCACGAAATCGGCGCTGGGAATCTCGATCCGCTCGACGGTCGTCCAGAGCGCCAAGCTGGTGGACRCGGTTGATTTAAAATGGGAGCGCTTCAGCGACTCGCTTCGGGATCAGCAGAAATGTGATCCCCGGACAAACCGGCGGTTGTTTGACAACGGGATCCGCAGCGACGGGACGCCGCGAGGGAACCCCGTACTGGGGGCCCTCTGCGAGCCGGTGCCGCTTAAGGTTGTCGACGAAGGCCTCTACAAGCTTGTCCTGGACCAAGGATTGGATTCTGCTGCCTACGAAACACTGGGAAACAACAACATTGACCGCTCCACACTTAGGGGAATGGTCGACCAAACGAGAGACAAGCTCGAACCCGTCTTTGCCAGAGCAATCAACGACGGCAATTCTGTAAGCCAGCCAACAGCTTCGGCACCATCGATCGACGAAGCAAAGAAACGGCAGCGATACAACCTAGAAACCTTTGCTCGCATAAGGGCGTACAGCGAAGCTGTGTCAAAAACACCGCCATTTTTATCATCATCATCGACACCAGCTGCTACTACAAAACCGCAATCGAAAGCCTCCTTCACTCGCGAAATAGGGAGGAAACTCGAGCTCGTCTGGGGCCGCAATCTGTTGGAAATACTTGCCGGACCGACAAGCGAAAGCTACGAATTCCAATCCCCTTTTCCGAAACCCGACCCTGATATACCCCTTCCGTATGATGCGGACCAATTGGCGAACGCCCTTGGAGCCATCGAGAAATCTCTGACCAAGCTCCAGGACGGCGGCTTGATAGGCCACTGGGAAATATCCATCCCGGAAGACGATTACGGAGAGGTGGTGACGATCGCCGTGGACGACGATGTTTGTTTGGGGGCACAGATTCTGGCGCGGGAAGAGAACAGTCCCCTTAACGGATCCCCCGTGGTTGCAATGGTCCGTTCGGCTCTGGAAGATCGAGCGAAGATTCCATACGCAGCACTTGACGTGTTCTTCATCGATCCTAACACCACTAAAAACGAACTCTACAATCCCACGCAGCTTTTGATCAGCTTGCGGAACCTGGGGGAAGAACCATAAAGATCCCCGACTATCTTTTGAGTAAACAATTGGATAAGAGACCTGTTTTTAATCCGATCCTATATTGGTCTGCTTCAGTGGCAGTGGAAGTCGAACGCACTGTATTGGGAATCAGTGTTCAATATTCAACAATAACCTCACCCCTAATATATATATTTTGTGCTAATTCGTGCGTACTAGAGGTTATCAGATCCTTCTAGAAGTAGTACTACTACTACTGATAGTAGTAGGTTTCAGTTATTATTATTATTAACTACTACTAGTAGTAGTAGTAGTACTACTACTAGCTACTAGACTGGTACTAGTAGGACTAGTACTACAAAGTACTACTACTAGTAGTACTAGTACTACGTCCGACGTACTACTAGAGGCACCGGTAGTATAGTACAGGTGAGTGTGCATCAGTGGTGAAAGGGCACAGTGAGTGTGTATCAGTGAGTACTGCTTTTCACATAGTAGCACTTGTAGCACTACAGCTTGCACTAAAGCTATCACTACAGCTATCACTACAGCTTGCACTATGTGAAAAATAGAATTAGCGTGAGAAAATGATATAGAAGTAGTTAACCAGTAGTAGATCTAGTACTGAAAGTACAGCAACTACTACTATTACTATTTCTGGTACTACTTCTGTTTTTCACATAGTAATAGTACTACTACTAGTAATATAATATATCAATATTAGTACTGATACTGATACTGATAAATTGGCTGTTGTATTCTTTGGTGTATTGCTTGTTGTATTGCTTGGTGTATCAAAGCTAGAGCTGGAGCTATATCTAGAGCTATATCTAGAGCTACATCTAGATACAGCCTAGTAAGCTACAGCCTGAGCTACATTCTCAATACTACTAGTAGTTACTGCTTGTTGTATTGGTTGCTGTAGTGCTTGGTGTATCAGTCTTGTATTGCTTGATAGCTAGAGCTATATCTAGAGCTATAGCTATCTAGAGCTATATCTAGAGCTATATCTTGAGCTATATCTAGAGCTATCTAGAGCTATATCTAGAGCTATATCTAGATACAGCCTAGTAAGCTACAGCCTGAGCTACATTCTCAATACTACTTTATACTGCTTGTTGTATTGGTTGTTGTATTGGTTGTTGTATTGTTCTTGTATTGCTTGTTGTATTGTTTGGTGTATTGCTTGGTATATCAGAGCTATATCTAGAGCGAAAAACAACTCCACACAAAATAGTCATTACATGTGCAAAAGTAGTGGTACCAACTATGGTACCAGTCGATTTGGGGGTTGGGCCTATTTAGTACATTTTGCCATAGCTGGCGTGGCAATAATGAGAATGCAACTTTAGTTGCAAATGACTAGTACCGTGGGGGTATTTGACCATAATGCAACTAAATATGCAACAGTAGGAAGTCATGTACAAGTCTACGCACATGTACATACTAGTACTGATTTCTGCTGTCAGCATACCATCATATTCAGCAAAATAGAGTGAAACTCAATTGAGCAGACTTACTTTCATTTACAAGCTAAAGGCAATTTCCATACTAAACAGACATATGAGGGAGTTAATTCTTGACAAAACTATTATCTATTTCATTATACTAAGCTCTTAAAGGGGACAAGCAGTTACCACCAGTGACTCGTATCAGCATCCTCCATATCAGCAAGCCTCCATAACAGCAAGCCTCCTTAACAGCGACTTGTATCAGCCTTTGTATCAGCCTTTGTATCAGCGGCTTGTATCAGCGGCTTGTATCAGCAGCTCGTATCAGCAGCTTGTATCAGAGCCCCTGCATCAGCATCCTCTGTATCAGCAGCAGCAAGTTTCTGTGTCAGCACCGAGCTTCTGTATCAGTGGACGCTATCAGCGGGTGTTATCAGCAGACTATATACTATCAGCAGAAGCCCCCGTATCAACGGCTCCTCTGTATCAGCAGGGAGCTTCCGTATCATCATCTCCGTATCAGTGAGCCTCAATATCAGCATCCTCCGTATCAGCAACTCGTACTATCAGCATCCTCTGTATCACCAGCTCCTCTGTATAAGCAACTCGTACCAGCAGCTGGTATCAGAGCCTCCATATCAGCGAGTGTCCTCTGT
>CAACVS010000339.1:538-17485 GCA_900660405.1 Pseudo-nitzschia multistriata
TACTAGTACTACTACTAGTACTACTACTAGTAGTGTCCTCTGTTGTATCTGCAACTTATATTGTGAGTAAGAACTTGCTTGAACAAGAAGTCATAGTAGTAGTAGTAGTATCCTCAGCATCACATAGTAGCAGCAACTTGTCTGTTGTATCTGCAAATTGTATTTTATCAGCAACTCCTGGTGGTGTGAGAAGAAGGCTTCTTGAAAGAGGAGGAGCCCCCTAGTAAAGGAAGCCTACTACTGGCAGTGCTCCCTGGTCATTATTCCACCAGCATACTAGTAGTAGTAGTGCTTATAGTGATATAGTCAAGAAATGGTTGCAAGATGGAGGTTCTTCTTTAGCAGAGTGGAGGTGCTTCTTGGCACTGGTCATGGCTACTACTACTAGTAGTACTACTTCTTCTTCTTGGAGTGTTGCAGTACTACTACTACTAGTACTACTACTACTAGTGTTGTTACTGGTGGTGGAAGGGGGGAGGGATCAAGACCAAACCTTGATTGCTGCATACAGGCCAGAAGGATTAACTAAAAAGACATTCAACAAACTGTACTATGAACATTGAAAGCATGTATTTATTTGGTGAAGTCCATTCTCTGTCCTCCCATAGCAAATTTGTGTCCTTCTCAGTCCTCAGTGAGTCATTCTTCAATGCATAAATGGTTTACCATGGAGTGGATGTCATTCGAGCAATCGATATGTCGGGAAAAGTTGTGATTGCCGAGTGCAGGCAAATCTGAAGGAATATAATCTATGGGTGGTAGTAGTAGCAGCAGTAGTAGCATGTGTGCGCCCGAATTGAAACTATTATTATTGGGGTCTCAGACGCATTTTCAGTCCATGAATTCTTGTTCATACTACCGGCATTTTAAATCAATGGGTGTGCTTTGCGCATCAACTTTTTTCATCAACAAGAAGTGAAGGAAGTTCGTTAAATTCGTTTCGACAGATCAGTTTTTGTCTCTTCGTTCCTACTGAATTGTGTTTAGTACATTTCCAAAATGGCAGTCTTCTTCCATTTACACTCCCACTATGACGACGGAGCTTGGACGGCGGCCTCGGCTCTCTTTTTTCGTACGTCCCAGTTGAAAATTCGTGTCATGCTTACTTCGGAAGTGACAATTTGATCTCTGACAAAGGCTAGATCTTCTTTCACAATTTTTGATTCTCTTCGACATGTTTCAAGATTCTTCGACAGAAAGTCGATAGCCTCCTGATATGTGTACTCCAACATGACATTTGCCCCAAGCCATAGATTGACAATTCCCACTGATGTGTCTACATCAGCCTTTCCGTACACATTATCAGCCAAATTATAGCGAGTGGTAACAGTTTCTCCAGCTTTTTGCTTAGATTGAAGATTCTTGACGAGGGCGAGTGATTTCTCAATATCGGGAATTTTCAAGTTATAATTTTGCTCTAAGAAGAATGAAAAAGGTACGAAGATCAGAATGTTTTTCGATGGTGTTCTGCAGCAACGTTACCTGCAATCCTTTCAATCGATGAGTCATACTCCGTAGAATCAATGCCAACCCGATCTTAAAATTTCAACGTACTTTTTTGCGTGAGACTGGTTTCAAACGTCTTGAATTTGGAATGCAATTCTGAGTAAGCTCCTATCAGTAGTTCTGCAGATGATGGCGGACTGAAAGAAGCTGCAAATGCGTCCACGTCGTCGATGAATTTTACATGAGGAATCCCCCGATCGTTCTCGCCTTCCGTTATGGAAAGCAAACTCATATTGTCGACATTAGCCTTGTCATCGCCGACAGAGGCATCAGCAACGCCTGCGGTGGACATGATAGCAGTTAAAGTTGGTGCTTCTTTTTGTTGCAAGGTGTCGTGTACTGTCGGTGGTTGGCCTTTCCGTGCGATAGGTTCTACAGAGAAAGGGGTACAGTACGACTAGTCTTAACCATAGAATGCTCTTTCTCTCAATCAAGGGCGTTCGTCGCAAGCGAAGTAAAATACAGTATCCCACAATCATGTTCTGTTGTAGGTAACGTACTGTGGGCTACGGAGAGGTACGTACACTAAGGTACGAGGTATGATTCGAATGGTACACATTGCTCGATTTATTCTAATGCTCCGAGCTCCTGGTTCGTATGATTCCTCGTACTGTACCGTACGCTTGTTCGTACTTACCATACGAGTACGGTATGTACGTACTTGCACCCAGGGGTCATAATTTAGGCCCCTGCTTACGCTTGCACCTTTAGTCTGAAACTTTGGTACTTCTCACTTACAGTAATGTACGTACGGTAATCAATGGTACATTAGTGTACGTACTGTATCTATTCATGATTCACTGTATGTGTGAGGCAATACCACGTAGTAAATCACGAGTGAATAGTGAGTGACAGCAAACAGCACATCCACTCAACTCACTCTTTATTATACACGTACTGTACGTAGTTATACGGCACTTAAGAGCATACGTATATTTCGCAGGTTATAACAAGGAAACGAGCACGACGAGGTCGTAGTCATACGTTACGTACCGTACGATACGTACCTGGAACAAAGCCAACGAAGGTGAAAAATCAAAAATCTTCACATCATTCTTACGTACCAATACTGAACAACAGTACCGGTAGTACGGTACGTACTTGAAGAGGAAGACAGAATGTTTCTCTGCGAGACGTAATCATCACATATCATCAATTCGAAATCCGCCCAACGAAGTAGCAAATGATCAAGCCACGTGTTGCCATCCTTGTCTCTATGATATTGCATCTTGGCCATTCCTTCGCAACGAAATCGCCTATTGCGCATCAAAGAAATGAGATGAGTCTCTCGGCAACTATTGGCACCGTATCGTCATCGGCATCCCCTCGCAAGGTTGCCATTATTGGTGGCGGAGCGGCCGGACTCGTGACAGCTCGAGTACTGAAACGAAATGGGATTGAGTCGACAATTTTCGAGAAAGACTCAAATGACACCGGGGTTGGCGGCGTCTGGTCATACAAGCAAAACTCCGATACTCGCCCCATGTATCGCGGTCTAAGAACCAATCTACCAAGGGAACTTATGGCTTATCGCGAATTCCCATGGGGGGGGGATGGAAAGACGAGGAGCTTTGTGACGCACAGAGAAGTCAAGGATTATTTAAGTAGATATTCTAAGGTTATGGGTGTGGAAGACACAATTCGATACGATTCCATTGTGACCCAATTGGAAATCTTAGAGATCGACGAAAAGAAGATGGAAAATGATGAGGGAAATGAACAATATTCCTGGCCTCAAATCAAAGTGAGGTGGGAATCGGTGCTGGATGGAATAAATGCTGGTGACAGAAATTCTCAGTCAGAAGTTTTCGACGCTGTTTGTGTTTGCAATGGCCATTATTCTGCACCTGCCAACCCAATCATTTCCGGCATGGAAAATTTCGAGGGAAATATTATTCACAGTATTACTTATGACGATCCCTCAGTTTTCAAAGATCAAACTGTACTTTGCGTAGGGGGAAGGGCAAGCGGGTCAGACCTTGCACGGGAGATATCCCACTTCGCGAAGCACGTGTACCTTTCAGATACGACATGTCCTGCCTTGGTCGACGGAAAACCCATCATCGAGGAAAATGTTTCGTGGGTACCGAGAACAACTGCAGTCCTCCCGAACTCTAGAATATCCTTTGGACCTACATGTGGAGAAACCCCGAAAGTTGACACTATAATTCTCTGCTCAGGCTATGATTATGAATTTCCCTTTATCAATGATAATTCGAACTTAGATCTTTCGGTTGTGCCCGGTGAACGGAGGGTGAAACCACTCTACGAACAGTTGTGGCACGCACAATACCCTTCGCTTGCCTTCATTGGACTGCAGCATAGTGTGGTGCCCTTTCCTTTCTTTGAACTTCAAGCAGAAGCTATTGCTTCGCAGCTGGTCGGTGATTCGTCTTCCAGATCTTGGACTCTTCCTCCGATGAAAGAAAGAATGGAGTGCGCTGAGAAGGATGCAACTAGTGGTGGACCGAAAGCACCTGGACGGGTCCAAGATACGCACTACCTCGGATCTTATCAGTGGGAAGAATGCTTGAAGTATGCAAGATTTGCAGGTGTTTGTGACGAAGATCTGAAGAAGTACATAATGACCAACAAGGCAATATATGATCACTCAGGCGAAGCGAGAAAAAATCTTTTCCCTGGCGGTCCAGATACGTATAGGTATATCAGTTATGTACGAGATGACAATAACGAAACTTTTACTGCAGTTTCGTTACATCATGAAATGGATTTAGAAGAAAACCTTCATCCAGCCCATTCGGATAGTTCAGTTAAGGCAAGTTAACTACAAAATTCGGGACTTTATTTTATCCTTTGGTATACCGCGACACATCTGTTTTAACTCGACTTCCATCAATAGTGGTAGGATAGCACTGTCGTATTCGTTGTTGTTTTTGTAAAGGATTCCTTTTCAACTGAAAGTGAACGATGTTGGTGGGAAAAGATGTTGACTGTGACATAATTGCAATCCTCAAGATCGGGTTGGGTAGCCCATCAACCGGTATAGATAGAACTCGCAGAGAGTGCTACGCACCTCTAAACGCTCGAGTGAAGTTATATCACAAAGATAATCAAACCTCTCAAAACATAACACTGCGAACCGATGGTTTCTTTTTTCGATCGACCTGTATTTACCAAATCAGACATTTTGGAGGGTTCAGGAAAATCTAATTCCTGGTACGACCAACTGGAGAAGTACCATATTGAACGCAAGGTGCAACTGAATGAAGCGAAAGTTGATGCAAAGAACTCAAGTAAAGTCCATGCGTCATTTGGCGGCAATAAATTTCATAAAGAAATGGTCCTAATTTCCGAATATACTTATAACCCTGCCTCGTTTTACTCCGATTCTCTAGGCGTGATATGGCATGGTGGTCAAGTATTTCAGAGCTTCCTCGTCGCCACCCATATTATCGTTGGAATAGTATTCGTCAACTTGGAAATCATAATCATCAGTACCACCGAGCCAGATGGGGATATTATTCTTCTCCCCTAGGAGTTTTTCCAATGTTTCCATTTTTTCTGTTTTGTCTTGTGGAACCATGATGATTTTGTTGCGAACTTCTTCAGTAATAAGTGGGAGGAATATTTTGAGGAGAAGCTCACATATTGAACCCACGTTGACAAGGATTATAACCCCAAGCCTATCGGCAAAATGGTCCTGTAGGATCGCAACAAGTGCCTTTACTGAACTAATGCTGGGCATTGAATTCCATGTAAATCCAGTTCCGTCCACTACCGCATTGAATTTCCCTAATCTACCGTTTGATCGAATTAACGAAGCAGCAACTGCTCGATCGAATTCCCTAATCATGGAACGAACGAAGTATATGCGCTCGTTTTCGTTTTCAGTCTTGTTTTTCAAGGCAAGACGGAGCCAGACAATTGCATGGCCATTTTTGTTCTCGGGGTGTGCCGGGCTAAAATTGCGATGATAGACTAGACCTCTGGCGTTTGCTCGTTTGATACCGGGAGTGACCAACCACGGCATATAGCGTTCTCGGAACTCCAAAGTATGTCGTATAGCGACACTGGCATCGCAGTTTCTTCCTGTTTTCTTTTTCCTTTCCTTACAAAGCTTAAATGGAAACTCGGTTGGCCCTAGATTCTCAGGCCATTTCATTATGCGAAGATAAGATGAAAATAGATTTCCACCGTTAATTTGATCGAGTGGAGTACTCACATCGCGATGTTTCGTCGTCCGAGCATACCAATCAAAAGACCCTGGCGTCACCACTTCTGATGAGCCACCCCAGGGTACTAGAGATGATCGTCGTTCAAAGTCAAAGACAGATTCCAAAACATCATTTCCCATCCTAATGAGAAGCGCCTCTTGTCGAGGTGTCAGATTTTGTATTTCGGGTGTAAATGCCGTTGGAAATTGCTCTAAAACTTGGAGTTGTTGCTGCCGTTCTAGTGATAATGACGATGTTTCATCGTTGCCAACTTCTTTGAAGCTGTACGAATCCTTTTGATCCATACGAAATCCGAAAGATTCCCACACCAAACCACAAAAACAATCCCGAGAGTCTTGCGGCATGGATGGAAGTATCTCGTTGGGGTTGGTATTGCCAGCTTTCTTTATCCTTTGAGCTGGTCGTCTCTTCTTCAATTTTGAAGCAAAAGATTTTAAAAAAGGGATTTTTTCATGCCACTTTAACCGCCCATTGTCTCTTCTAAGTTCTTTGTTCTTTTCTGTCTCTTTTCGATTGATAGTTGTATTGGAAGAACAGTAGGACGTTGGCGGAGCACTTGGACCCGTTGTTGCTAATCCCATTTGCATGGGTTTGTAATCTTTGCATAAAACAGTAACTGATGATAACATCGCAAGGGCAATCACCATTAGAGCTGTAACGAAGCCAAGCAAAAACGGTTTAAAGGAAGAAAATATCTTGCTCGTGGCGGGTACGACCGCAACGACTCCTCTGGAGACGGCGGACGACGAGTTGCCAAGTGAGGTAGACGACGGCGATGAAGGAATGGATTGGCGGTGATGAGACATTTTAGAAGTTTCGACGGAGTAAACGAGCATGGTGGACAGGCCTGGCCTTGGGCTTGTTGAGTGAGAGTGTTATGACACTTTTGGGATCAAACTTTTGCCACTTTCGGGATCAAACTTTTGCAAGTCGAAGGAAAAAAAGAAAAACGTTGGCGATGAATAAATTTTGAATTTTTGAGAGAGGATTGAACGACTACTTATGAATCATCATTCCCAAATCTGATATACGGGCTCGAGAGAGGCATATATGTTTTCTGCTAGAAATAAAAAACGACATCTAATGGTGTGTGCTAAAGTCGGAACAAATAAATACTGTAGTACGTACGTACTTCTATTAAAATATTAAAACAGTGATGACAAGTGGACTTGTTCTTGGAAAGTACTACTACAAAACAAGTACTGTAGTACGGTACGTAATCGTGAAGAGAAGTTACAGTACAAATACGTATTGTAGTACAGAAGTATCTCTGTAAAAAGATGCAACTTCTTTTTCACATCGGCAGTATTGTCTTTGATGTCAGAATCAGTTGTTGTTTGTTAAGAACTTGACGTCGTAGCATAACGACCGAATACAATCAAACACAGAACTTGGTTTATCCTCGTCAGCTAGAATGGCACATGAAGATGAATCTTCGCCCCTTGTGGGAGGTCATTGTTACGGTCGACTGAAACCTTCTCAACCCGGTCAAAAGAATATCAAGCGTGTTAGCTCTATTGCAAAAGAACTAGGCCTCGGGAGCCAGAAAGGAAAAGCGTCCGTGGTCAACGTCGGGATTAACCTAGCGAAAACTGCAGGTAAGGATGAAATACCGATCCAGATTTGTGTCTATACAATGACACAGACGCAATCAATATATTTTTCCTCCTGGTTAAGAAACTCATCTCCTTTTGTCATGCTAAATCATCACTTGGAATTTCGGTCAAATAAAACTATATATGTGGCTCGACATTTACTATCGCAGCGGGAACGGGGATACTGGCACTACCATATGCATGCAAACAAGGAGGCCTCTTGCTTTTTGTTTCTGGAATGTTCTTTGTTGTCGTTTGGAATGTTTCTTGTATGAAGCAACTTTGTGATGCTCTCGAATACTTGGTGCGCCTAGCCGAAACTCCTCTCGATTTTAACGATATCTCATCGGTAGAAGACGGCCGAAAAAACAGTTTACTGGATATCATTTTTAGACACTGCAAACATGATCGGTTTAGCATCAAATTTCGCGATCAACCTCCTGAAGGGACGTCATCGTTTTCAAAACTCGGTTGGTATGCTCTCGGTAACTTGGGGCTGTGGTCGATTGATATTATGATGCTCGTGCTACTCTCATTCATAAATATCGCATTTGAAGTTGCAATTCTGCAATTTGCGGAAGCAACACCCTTTACTACTGGGGAAAAGATGCTTGACGGGCTAATTTTGGGATTGGTATTAGTGCCATTTTGTATCGTTGATGATTTGTCTGCTCTCTCAAAACTCAGTCGAATGGGCCTCATCATTCTAGGACTAACGATGTCAGTAGTCGCATGGTATGGATTGAACGAACAAAAGGCCATGGAATATAATGCTGCCAGCACTTTCGAAAGGGGAGAAAGGGACACTGGAATTAACAATCACAACGACAGCAAATTCAACTTATATCCACTCAATGGCATCGAGGGTGTATCAAAATGGTTCGGTTGCACTGTATTTAGTTTTGGAATCGTCCCACTTACTTTCAATTTTAGAGAGTCCATGGCAGATCCGGAAAAGTTGCCCCAAACAGCAATGATTAGCATGTCACTCGTGGGAGTGTGTTATATTGTGATCGGTGTATCCTTTTTATACCTCTTTCCGAACATTGAGAATGACCTCTTGGCTGAAATTCCATCAACTGGTCTCTTAGCAACAACAACACGTATTGCAATGATCTTGGTAGTGATGGCGAGCACACCATTGCTGATCGTGCCTTGTGCGGAAATCATTGAAGGAAAAATATACCGAAGCAAGAGCGGTGACACAAAACGATCGAAGACCTTAATGATTATTATCCGAAGCTCTATCCTCTTCTTTACCGTAAGTATTGCCTCTAAACTCCCCGGATTTATCTCAGTTTTGTCGTTTGTTGGTTGCTTCGCGGTATCAATGGTGAGCTTCGTTCTTCCACCAGGTTTGCATTGGTTACTTCTGGGACAGGGATTGCATGATGGTTCGGGAGATAATGATTACACATTATGGTCCCGTACAAGCGATATAACCATGCTAATGGTGGGGCTTGCGACAACAATAATAACGACCTGGTTCACCGGATCATAAGAAGATTACACGTCCAGAAATTGGGAGGAATGAATTCTACTTAACACAACCGTTTCCACACCATATGTAGTCAAGACGAAAACTAACTCTCATTACAACACTATATTGTTTCAGGATCGTCATTCGTAGCTACAGTGGCGCTTTATTCATCATTGACTGCTTTGACTCCCAGTTGATTTCGAATTTGCTCGATAACTCTTAAATTCAACATGGTCTCGTCCAAAGTGAATTGAGGAGTTTCTCGCTTTCCAGATGCAATGCATCTAGCAACTGCTGCAGCTTCGTAGCAAAACCCTGCACTATTCGGGTAGAAATAGCCTCCAGAGTTGATGATTTCTTCTGTATCTTCAGGCAGAGGGTATTCAAAAGTGAGATTCTTCCCTACTTGACCTCGTCCTTGTGCTTTGACCTCTACCGTCAGCTTCGTTGGGCAATGACCAGGACTTTCAATCTTCATTCGTCCACATGATCCAACTACTACAGTCTCTTCGGGAGTCTCACAAAGAAAACCAAAACTAAGCAACGCGACTCCGGAGCCTGGAAGCTTTGGATACACGTTGCCAAGACCATCGTCATCTGCGGTTCCCATCAACGGTTTTACTGTGTCAGTCGGTGAGAAAGACAAAGTGACTGCCGCTTGCAGCTCGACACCAGTTTCTTGGTCAACCTGGCCCATAGCTTTTACAGCCTCCGGCATGCGACCGTCAAAGAAAAGCGATGCAGCAGCAATAGGATATGGACCCACCAAAAGATTGGCCCCGCCACCAAGTTTTCTTTGATAAACAAATGATGATGGGTACTCCTCGGAGTCGGCAGCGTTGAAATTAAAGTCCGAAAACACGGTAGCAATTTCTCCTAATATTTTCTCACCACCCAATGCTAGGTCTCTTGCCTTTTGAACTGCCGGAAAGAAACGGCTCCACATTCCTTCCATTATGAACAAGTCCTTCTCTTTGGCTAGAGAAATTAGATACTCCCCGTCTTCAACGGAGCATGCAAAAGGCTTTTCTAGTACGACATGTTTCCCTGCCAACAAACATTTTTCTCCTGTACTTCTACGAAATGAGTGGACATTTCCCACATACACTATTTCTACCTCTGGATCCTGCAGCATTTCGTCGTAGCTTCCATAGTATTTGCCGATTGAGTGCTTTTTCGCGAATGCTTCAGCACTCTCAGTTCTACGGGCTGCGCATGCCACAGTAGACTGGGTAGGAAGATGTTTCATTGCTTGGCAAAAATCATTTGATACTCGACCGCACCCTTGGAACGAGAAGTAGGATAGTTGAAGTCAAAACAAGAACCGATTGGTCAGGTAATCGAGATAAAAATAGATGACAAAAATGTGGAGGTGATTCCTAAACGCTTGAGGAATACTCACCGAGGATCCCCCATTTCAGTGGTGGGCATTCCAAAGGATCCGATACATTCGGATCGTCTAGGGGTGGCGGCGGGACAGAAAATACCATGATGTTTTTATTGCGGTGTTGTCAAAATTTGTATGTTACTGTATATGTTACCGTGAGAAAGGGTGTTTCACTTGATCACATTCATTTCTGATTTTGTACGTACTCGTCTCGTACGGTGTTTCGGATAAGAAAACATGTTAATTTTAAGATGGTTCTTCCACCGATACAGTAATCATTCAAGCAGTAGGGTTACCGGTACTAACCTTAACAGTACGCACGTAAAGAGTCCGTACGTGTTGTGTTTTGTGCGATTTCTGCAGAACTGGTGTAAACGAAAAGCTGAAATGAACACAACCAGGGAACGCTAGCAACAAAAAAGAATGAAAAGATTTCAGCACAGTTTCGACGACAACAATCGAATAATACAATGATTACCTTTATTGAAATCATGCATTACATGATGATGCCTGTCACTGCAACATTCGCATTTTTATGGGTGTTTTATCCAGCTTGGGCAGTTTTGATTGCCGAACGAATAGAATGGGATGTTGAAGATTTGGCGTCACCAGGTATGAATAAAGATTCATTCGAATCTCCTCTTTTAACTTTGGTAATTCCGGCGTTTAATGAAGAAGATCGGATACCGATAATGATTCGCGAGACTTTTGACTACCTTACATCGCAACAGGGCAAACAACTGTTGCGAAAATTACAATCCTCGATAAAACCACAAACGACGTCTTCTCTCGAATACGAGAAATTGGAAGACGCGTCATTACGAGAAGAGTCGTCTGAGCAAAGAGGTGCCGAGCCGAAAGTAGAATGGATAATTGTAGATGATGGATCCACTGATGCGACGTGCGATGTGGTACGGGAAACATACAAAAAATTGATGGGTAACAAGAGCAACGGAGTTGGCAAAAGTACACCATCCGCCACGAATGCGTGCGATTGGAAGTGGAAAATCGTGTCTTTGACGAAAAATGCCGGAAAAGGAGGGGCAGTAAAGACAGGGATGAATCTCGCCGAGGGAATGTTCCATTTGATGGTAGATGCGGATGGTGCAACTGACTTCGGAAACGGTCTCGAAAATCTGACTCGAGAATTAAGAGCACACACGCAAGGAATTCTAGCATCTAGGGAAGGACATATTGGTAGTAGAAAGGGCATGGCTGGTTCTAGGATTGCGGTATTTGGTTCTCGAGCACATTTAGAAAGGGAATCCACAGCTCAAAGATCCTTTGTTAGGACGTTATTGATGAAGGCATTCCATTTTTTTGTGAGTCTATTTGTCTCTACGAAAGTCCATGATACGCAATGTGGCTTCAAACTTTTTTCCAAAAAAGCAAGCAATGCCATATTCAAGACTCTTCACTTACGACGGTGGGCATTCGATACAGAAATTGTTTTGTTGTGTGACAAACAATGCATCGACATTATCGAAGTTGCAGTGCGCTGGAAAGAGGTAGATGGGTCGAAACTCAGCACCTCAAAGTTAGCTTTAGCACTTGTGTCCATTTCTATGTTGAGAGATATGATTTGTGTCAGGGCTTGCTACACCCTTGGATTCTGGCGGGTAAAAATGGGCTTATAACATTAATGATAAGAATCGAATTTTAAGTCACTCTCAGATTGAGTTATTTTGCGTTTTCTTACATTCTTGCCATCTTTCCATAATTGCAGGTTCCTGCGCTTTTCATAGCAATTGAATACACTAACAATGATAGGGAAAAAAGTTCAATTTGAAGTTGTTCACTTAAATTCAAAGTTATGAACTTCTACTCATACAATGTCCTTAAAATGCATTTTGCAGGGCTATTTTTGGAAGTACTGGTATGTATCTCAAAATATTTTTTGGCTGCTAGTAGGTTCTTCTTCAATCATGAATCTGGCCATTCAGTGATTCAACTCAGTCATTCAGATACACATTTCAAAAGAAGAACTTTGGAGAATGCAGTATAATTTGTAACAAGACATATAAAGTTCATGAAGTCCTGAATTGTTTTGTTGTTTGTGATATTTTATCTTCTTCTTGATAGTACAAGAACATTTGATGGTCTTGGGTGCTTACTACCTGGATACTCTTGTTCAAAGGAAATCCCATGTGATGGAGTATGAAAGTTTGGTGCTTCAATCAAGACAAAAAAGTGGTGCATCTTGTTGTTAGTTTCTTGTTCTAGTACTAGCAGGACAACTAAAAATATAGTAATGCTGTGGGGAGCCAAAAGAAACTGTGTACATTGCACTTTAATTCACACTTGTATTTCATTAGTATTTACACCACTGGCAGAAGCTATGTCACCCATTTTTGGAAACATTGGAGATCCCATGACATTGTAGGGCAGCTTCTTAGGACTGTCCTCTGGTGGTTTCAATTATTTTCAGGTCTCTCCAAACCTGTTCTTGAATTTCCCTCCATTGCAATTCTATATGTCCCCAGCAAGTTTTTACATTATGTTTGGAAGTATCCAACTACTATAAAGGGCACCATCACTGTTGAAAACACAGGGCTGGTGTCACCACTCAGGAGTGCTGGTGATCACACCATTATGGCCCTTGCCCTTGCCAGACTCCCTGAGAATGTACTCAAGATTTCAAAGCATCTTCTCCCACCAATGTTTGGATCTATATCTTCCTTCCACCACATATCCATATCAACCCAATCCTGACAGAGGAAGTTGGCGTGCCTTTCCAAATTGCTTTGCAGAATCTCCAACAACCCTGTCTCAAACAGGATTCTGACCACAGCTTCTTATTGACTTGGAAATTGGCATCCTCCTCATGCTAGCCATGGTGTGTGGAATGCCTATCTGTCTAATGATCATCCCTTATGGCCCTCAACAAGCCCAGGCAAATGGTGGTCCCATCCTGTTGTTCTCACTCAAATTGGACCACCATGATCAACAAGTGTCTCTGGTAAATACCCTCCTGGTAACCATGTCCCTGTCTTCACTTGGACAACCAAAACTGATGGTTTTCAATACAATCCAACCATTTTTTGCCAATTTCCAAACCACTACATTACCCTCAATCAAATCCCTCACACATGGCCTGCCCTTCTACATGGCCTAGATCCATGGCAACACCAGCTTCTCACTAGCGTTGGATGTGCTTCCTTCCAGAATACCCCTTCTCATGGTTTCAGATGGATCTGGCAAAGGCGGTTGCATGTCCTTTGGATGGTCGCTAGCTACCACAGCTGGGGATAGAATTGCTCATGCAAATGGCCAAATGCTGTGGCATTGAAAGCACTGGCTTGTTATCAGCTTGCCTTTTTGTCACTCTTCACCAACAGCACCACAAGATCAGTACCAACAGATCACATACAACCTACCAGAAATTTACAGCTTCAACAGCTTCTAATAGTACTTTTCCTATGGTGACCAGTACTGGGACCAGTGCACATGGGGTTGGGGTTGGGGTTGTCCAACACAGACACCTTATTTTCTGATGGATATCATGCAGAAACACACTCAACTTCTCCACTTGATGAGCACAATCTTCCATGTCTATCCCCCACCGACCTCCCAGATTTGCAGAAAAACTCTAACTCATTCCAGTTTTGGGAATGAAAAGGAAAATTTTCAAAATTTAATTAGCAAACTGAATGATCTGCACCTTCAGCCCAATCACCATCATCTTTCATCCCCAACCTCTTCTGATGCAAATACATCCTGTTCATCTTCATCTTCTGGCACCACAACAGCTTGCCAAACACAGGTTACTGTAATCAGTGACAGCAAGGCACTTGTCACTAGAATCCAATCCAGATGTGAATACACAGAAGTATATGCAAATGCCACCATGGCACCAGACTTTGACCTGATCATACAGATCTTTCAAACCATTCAGAATCCACCCATCACTTGCTCTTTCTCTTGGGTGAAAGGACACCAGGATGACACCACTGATTTTGATCATCTTCCTCTTACAGACCAGCTGAATGTCAAAGCTGACGGTTATCCTGGCGCCTTTCAAGCTCAGATGACAATGCCCACTTTTATCACTCTTGTTTTACCAATTTGCCCAGTGGTTCTTCAGATCCAATCCTGCTCAGTGACCAGCCAATATTAGATAGCTCTCACGGACTCTTGTTTGATTCCCTGATACCATGCATACTTGGCAGATAGGAACCAGTGGCCATCACAGATTCTCACAGATATTGCCTGGAAGTCCCTAAGCATTGTCATCAATTGTCTCTCCAGGAATGTCCTGGTCTCCAAATGTTGCAACCACACTCTACCCACTGCCACTGTCCTCGTTGCTTTCTGGTATGAATTGTGGAAACAACAACATCATGACTGTAAAGCACTGGAGCTTCTGGTCTGTAAATAGTACTGGAACTGCATGTAGATGCTGGGGAAGCTTCTTTAAAAATGAGGATGTAGCATATCGTAGAGCGTTGGCCAGCAGAGGTACAATAATATCGGGGATTTTTTGCTATCTAATTACCGTGTAACGACTCGTGGGATTAAAAATTGGCTTGTACTGCAGTGTACAGCGGGCACGCATTCATGCGACCAAATAGTTTCGCGCGCACGTGCTCAACCAACAAAATTTTTAATCCCACGWGTTGCTTTCACGTGCATGCTGTAGCCCTAGTACAAGTGAAATTTTTAATCCCACGAGTCATTACACGGTAAAAAGATGGCAGAAAATCCCTGCACAGTACAAAAAACAAGTAGGGCAATAAGAGAGGTTCAACTCACTCGAACAGCTGTAACTTTTCGCCCAACGGACGCTTAAGTATGATAAGCACATGGTTTAAAAGAGAATTCAACGAGCTTTCTAATGGCGTGGGGGAGAACGGAGTACGTTGAATATTGATCGATATTCATGTACGTATATCCGTATTCAAAAATGTCCGATATTTTCGGCCGGAAACGCGTGGCCCACCCTATACGATACTCCTCCCAGGCATTGTCCTTCAAAGAAAAGATCTTGGTTGAATACTGGGGGCTGGGATTATTGCTGTTGCTTTCCAGCACAAATAGTAGAAACAACAACATCATGACTAAACTGGACCTGCATGGAGATAAGGCTGGTGGATCTTCTTTAAAACTGAGTGCGATGTAGCATATACTCCAGGCGTTCTTTTTTGTCAAAGGTGATAATTTTTAGAACCAAAGTGTAATTTTGTGCATTTGAAAAATTCTTTTTGAAAATTATGTTGGTGCAATAGAGATCTAGTAGGGAGGGTGGGTTTTGTCCTAGGATTCTCAGTTTTTTTGCTTTTGCAGTTGCACAGGGTTTGAGGAAGGGGATTTGGTATTCATTTAGGGCTTGCACAGTTCCATTAGAGCCAGTGATTTGTGGGCACTTCCTGTTTTTGGGGTTAAGTGCATCCTGGCATTGAATCATGAGGACCTTACACTTGTTGGGGTGTAGTCCAATGATGTGGAAGACATTTTGACTGTGTCCTAGGGCAAATATAAGTGAAACCCTGTTGTTGTCAAGGATTGCTTGGTACACATGTCCAGGGTTCCATGGTTCCTGGTTTCTGGGTGATGGTGGGGAATGATTCTTTTGGATGGCAGCAATGGCGTTGCAGATTTCAGGGGCAAAGTTGAAGACTGGCATGGTGATGATGTGTAAGCTTTGGGAGCATTTGGTTTGTACAAATTTTACTTTGTGAGCATTTTGTTGTGGTTGATTGTTGTCATTGTTCTGCAAGTTTTTCTCTTGGTTGTTTGGTTCTGGGGTGCCTTGGTGTTGGAGTTGCCTGCTTGTGGGGTTGCATTCTCCAAATTTGTCTTTTGCTAGTGGCAGTTGCTAAATTTAGTTAATTGTTGGTCTTGTGGTGCTGCTTTTCTGCTATTTTTGGCATTTCTTTGTCATTGTTTGGTTCTTTTTGGTGTGTACCAGCCAGTTCTTGTTGGGGTGTCACTTTGTGACAGGGTTTGTCAGGGTGATGTGGTTTCCTTTGTGGGCTGTCTGTTTGTGGTTTAAGATTCTTGGAGTGGGGTCCATCCATTGTTTGTTAGTTTGGTGAATTTTTCATTCCATTCAGCAATTGTCATTGTTTTTTGCACTGGGACCTGTGGTGTTTGGTTCAGTCTGTCAATGTTCTGGCAAGATGGGAGTGCTGTTTGCTGGCTGAGGTGGGTTGTTTGCTGCAGAGAGCGTTTCTGTTGGCTCGTGCTCACAGTGGGAGTGTATTTTTGCCTGTTGCAAAGGTGGTTTCAACATAGCAGGGGTGTTGTATGTTTCTTGTGAGTTGCTGTACATTTTGTTTGGCAGTGAGTCGTTGCCTTTTTACCAGATTCTCCTCTTGGCGTAGTAGTACACAGAAGTGGTGAATTTCATGCTGTGGTGATGATGATCATGATGTGCTGGGGTGAATCTTTCCTCTTTCACATCAAGTCTCATCCTACTGTGGCAGTCCTTCACCACAATATTTTTGACAATGAGGCCAAGGCTTGTTGAGGTGCAAGGCTATCGCATTTGCAGAGTATTGCTATTTACTACGTAGCTGTTTGTCTGGTTATCTCCTACGTCTGTCCGTCGTTTCCAATACTAAAAAATTGTGTAACCATAATTTATGAATCCTTCGTTGGGTTACATTCTACCGTACGTAGGAAGTAATCTTCAGAAAAGATGTCGATACTGGGCCCTCTGTTAGTTTTTAAGGAAGACAGTCATCAACCAAGATCAGGGATTCCCATAGGTTTTTCCATGTTATAACAAAGAGAAACAAAGAGAGAATTGCCCAGGCAATATTCTCTTTGTTTCTCTTTGTT
>CAACVS010000339.1:17740-38269 GCA_900660405.1 Pseudo-nitzschia multistriata
CAATGTTCTCTTAGTTTCTCTTTGTTACAACAACGAGAAACAATGAGAATATTGCCCTTTCTAACAAAGAGAAGTATTCTCTTTGTTTCTCCTTGTTTCATGGGGTGTACGGGAAACTATTTAATTTTTTTGAAAATTCTAACTGAGGGCCCAGTACTACAGTACGAATTAGTACTTTTTGTTTGGCCTAAAGAGCCTAAAGGTCGAAAGAATTTTTAGGCTTTACGATAAGGCTATAAATACTATGACTTCAACGCATTAATTAAATTAGGCTTTTTCTGTGTTCGTTGATTCTGGAAAGGCCAAAAAAAGATACCACATCTGACAACCTTTGTCACCATCATCTTTTTCGGTTTCGAACCAAAAAAACGATATCTATTGTTGCCTGTGCAATTCCGTACCGTACTTTTATTGTCATGCATCGAAAGATACAGTAAATCAAATAATTTCTGCACCTACCGTACGCTTTTCATAATTTCAATAAATATACTTGCAAAAAGTAACAATGAAGATCTCCTCTGGCTTAGTTATTGCATTCTGCTACTTTCTCTCGCCTGTCCAGGGTAAGTGCGGTTATGAAAACACCGTGATATCATGACTGGGCGCCTTTAACGAAATCTAATGTTTTCGTTTCCTCTTTCGTACTACAGCTAACGTAAAAATCAACAAGGACCAGTTTCTTGCTACAAAAGACTACATTGGCAACTCCATGTGGCTTATGGGGAAGAATGGTGTCTTTATCTACAGTCCCGATGGAAAGGACAAGAAGGTCAGCATCGATGGTTCAGCTATTTGTCACGAGGAGCCTGATTTTAAAGGATCAGGATATTACTCCCCCTGTCGATTTTATGACGTTATGTCGGACGGAAAAAAATATGTCTGGGCATCACTTGCTCGGGGTGTTGCAAAGATTGACCTCTTTGATATCAACACTGGGGCAGTCGTTGGTTCTTTCGACACTTGTATGAGTCCTTCCAGTTTGGAGTTTCACCCATTGCGCGACGAAGTCTGGGTTCGCTGTTCTGACATGGATGCGAACAGTACAGCGCCCACCCAACTTGATGTTTTCTCTGCCTCCTCTCCCAGTGGTGTTATTCAAACTGACATCCTCACGGATGAACGCGCATTGAAAGAAGGACTCTCGTCAAAAGGCTACTCTGTCATCGACAACACACTCGGTGATGTTGGTTTCATCACTGATACAACTCTTCCTTACCTATTCAAGGTGGATCTCAGCACCAAGGCAATCATCGATAAGTTTGAGATGAATCCTCCAACAAATGGTTTGGAAAAAACAGCGTACTCTCCTGTGAACAAACATATTTTTATTAGGTCCGAACTATGCTGTACTTGTGGTTTCGAAGGCTCGGACTTAGGTGATAGTTGTGGTAGATACCCAGGATCTGAGGTCAGCCCAGTGACAGGAGCATTTGCGTAAGTCTTGCAGCTTATTCTTCTACTCTTTTTTCCGTTTTTTCCTGACCGATATTCATCTCCTCCATTCTTCGAACATAGTGGCGAGACGGGTGTTCAGGGCACCTGTGGAAGCAGTTGCGAAGGCAAACCCGATATCGATACTATTGGGGTTTATGAATTTGACACTGGAAACGAAACAATTGTTGCTACTCATCTGATGGCAGAAGGAATCGGCGGTGATCCTTACCCTTCACCAGATGGAAGTAAGTCTTTGGCCATTATGTGAAAGACAAGACGAGGAAAATTCATTGCTATACGTGACGCATTTACCCTCACAATTTTCTTCACTTTCAATTGCTTCAAAAAACAATAGAGTACATTATACTTCTTGGTCGAAACGGTGGCAAAACAATCCGCATCATTGAAGCTGGGGAACCTGGTCGCCCTTCCGTACGTTGATCATAGTGTACCACATGTCCCTTTCTAGCTCCACTTCTTTCCCTGACTTTTCGTTCGTTTTATTTGCTTCCTTGACGTTGTTAATTCAGACAAAGGTGTTTGATGTGGAACTTGATTTTAATAGAAGCGGATACGAGGATAAAAGTGTCTCAATGGATTTTGCTTTCGTTAAAAAGAATGGCAATACCAATATCATCTTCCCATCTGGCACAGAACACAAGATTGCAATCGTTGATATCACGAGCGACCCAATGGAGACAAGATATTTTACATTCAACGACGACGACTTTATCCCTGGAAGAGCTCCACATGGACGCTATAGAAGAATTGAATGGGCTATCGGTACAAATTACGTATGGGTGACTGATAGCTCTTTGGACGAAACCTACGTTATCGATTTCGTCAAGGAAGAAGTCGTTACCACACTGACCGATACAGACGTTTCAAAGCTACTATCGGTCCAGAACTACGAATACCTTCGTCAATTTGAGATGCAGAAGCAAGTTGTAATGGGCATGACTCGAGGAGTGTCTGATAATGGAAAGGATTCATCTGCTCTCGAAGTCTCTGCCATTGTTCTTGGTACAATTGCAATCGTCGTTGGGATTGCCAATTACATTTACATGATGAAAATGCGAAAGCTTTTTATTGAAAGTCAAGCATCTCCTGATGAACCAATAGCCTTAGTCAAGAATCTAGAACAACCCCTAGATGACGACAGTGCCGTCGTCCCTAGCGTGAACTAACTGCATAGCGAACGTGTGAAACACAATATTTCGTTGTTTAAATAAGACCTAAATAAATTTTAAAGGGTCCAAAAATTCAGAATTTCACTACGACATAAGTAGATTTGTTTCTCCCTGATGACAGTCAGATCACAGAATCCTCGAGTTGGTGGATTCCGGCTTGCGATCGAGGAGCAGCAAAAACAATAAGACAAGCCTTTATGGAAGAGATCAAATATTATTTATTGATGGGAGCAATTTCAACTTAATCTATCGTACCAGCGGCTACTTGACATTGCTGTATGGAAAACAATATCAAAATTACCATACTAGAGTTTCTACTGGTATTGCTTGAAATTCTTCATCAGATACATCTACTAGAGGTATAAGAGCCATGCCCCCTGAATCAGAGCTACTTGCAGTGATTGAAGTTATTGGAGGCAAGAACATAGTCTTTCATGTGGTTGTTAACAACACAAATACCAACACAAAAGATGTTGTCAAGAAATGACCAAACATTGACATACTAAAAGAAGGAAATAATGAATATCTCCTCTTTGAAGACAAAATGTTGAAATAAGAACTTTTAGAGGAGGAAGAACCAAGTTTCTGAGGTTAGATAGTTTAAAGTACAGAATTGAGTACAATTCCAGTATTGACCACAGTTTTCAGTACCACAAGGACAAAGCGTTGAATCAATATCGAAGGTTCTTCTTCTTAGTAGTATCCTAATAGTAGTACTACTACAAAAAAGTAGCATACCTACTAGTACTAGTAGTACTAGCTAGTAGTATGATACAAAGCCTTAAAGATGAACAATAACCCTGTTGACTGGATAAAGGAAAAAGAATGATATGATCAATCATGATGCATCTCCATCCATATGTTATTGCTATGATGTATATGTTCTGTGAAATGTAGTTTCTGCGGTGAATAAGTACTCTGTGACATCAGAAATGTCAGCTTTCCATCATTGGGTTCTTGACAGACAGAACTAGACATCTTGATGTGCATGTGCGCGGCTCATTTCCCAACAGGATGGGGCCCCCAGGAATCAAATTCTTTCTCCCCAAATTGAAATCGACATGGTTCCAGTATTTTCCGGCTCGGCTTGGTACGGTACTAGTTAATTCATAACAAAATTACACCCAAAATTAATGCATAATCCTGCCCCACTACTACTGTAACTTTGTCAGACTAGTTCTAAGCCATCAGAGCATCCTTAAGCATCCCAATGACCTGGATTGCTAAGTAATTGTATCATCTTGGTCTGGTTGATTAGTCTGGTGGTCTAAAGTTGTTTTTTGATAGAGTTCTGGCCTATTTTCTAACTAGCAGCCGGTCTCAAAACTGGCCAATTTTGGCCATACTGGCTATTACTAATGGAGAACCAGCTTCCCCCTGGGCTCCAATTGTGTAACAATGACACACAGCTCTCTTCCTCTTAACACTATGACCGAGCATATCCCAAAAGAGGATCTCATTTGAGCTGGTTCTTGAGCTGTTGTGGTTAGCTTATTGAACTGTTTGGGGTTGAAAGAGTGACCAAATACTGGTAGATCTATGTAGGATCAGTACTAAATACTGTGCTTCAAAATTAACTAAATTAACAGTGATGCTACTACTAGTAATAATTTTTGGTGTAAATCAGTTTGAGTAAAATTACTTTTTTCCATGTAGTGCGTGGTAGGCTTTTTACGGTTAACACATTTATGTCAAATTTACTGGTTGCAAAATGTACAAGTGCTCTTTAGTGCTGTATAAATACGTGTTTACAATAAAGAGTGAGCTTATTCACTATTCACTTGTGATTTAGGCTCACACCACACCGCACTTGCAGGATCTAGAGACTCGGATGAGTCAAATGACTTGGATGAGTCAAATGTATACTACTAGCTATATAGTAGATCTCGGAGAGGATCTAGATTGCAAGTGGAGCAGGATGATCCAGTGTGTAGAAAGTCTACCTGTGGTACGTAGACTTTCTTAGTGGATATAGTTGATATCTCTGCTCTATCCTCACTAATTGAGGGGTTTTGGGTGGTTAACAGTCCAGAGTTTGCATCGTTTGGTTGAATTCTTCCCATGAACATGTCAATGTGCTCAAGGAATTTGGTTGGACCAGTTGGTTTGCTTGGCAAATTGCTGTAATTTTCATCAGATCTTGTTTCCACAAAGTTTATATGCTCGTCATCAGTCCATTGGAGGATGACAAAGTGTTTCATTTCTACGTGTTGTGTTCTTCTTGTGGGTTGGTGTGCGTTTGCCATACGGACAGCACTGTGATTATCTGCACTGTGATTATCTGCAATAATAGGAGTAGGTTTGGTCTGTGCTAGGTGTAATTCCTCAAGAATCCATCTGAGATAAAGGGCTGCCTTCCCTGCATCCACCATATTAGTGAATTCAGCCTCAGTAGAGCTTTGTGCCAAAATTGGTTGGAGCCTGGTGCGGTAATAGACTGCGGCACCAGCAAGCATCATAATAATGCCACCCATGGATTGCCGTTGAAGCCTATCTGATGCCCATGTGGTGTCGCAAGCACCATGGATTTGGAGGGGATTTGTTGCCTGAAAGAATTTGGTTAGTTTGTTATTCGCTGTGCATKGTGTAGGCGGTGGAAGATCTGGAAGATCCAGTCTCGGTTCAGGTCTCCAGTATGTGAGTCCTTCACACTTGGTGGCAAGAAGGTACATAAAAAGAGCTTTAACTGCACCATAGTGTATTTTAGTAGAGGAGTGTGAGTGTTGGCTTAATGTAATAACCGCAATGGATATATTGATTTGGCAAATAGTGAGTGCATAGATCAGCTCTCCAATACACTGCCTGTAATTGAAGCCTGCAGATTGCTGTCGTTTATGTGCTTTGAAGGGATCAGTTGGTCCCTCTGTCAGTTGTATTTTTCTTTGGTAGGTTGGGTCCTCTTTCATTGGTGTTGGTTTATTATGTGTACAACGATGAGGAGTAATCCATCCATGGTGTTCAGAGATCCATTCAATATAAGTGCTGCAGTGGAGGTGATTAAAGTGCCTTGCCTGGTTCACATGAATACCATTGAACTTGCGGATTGTTCCAAGGATATTCAAGGGGTTGGTCATACGGTCTTGGATGATGCCTCTGATAGTATCACACACAGATTCATCTGCGTTAGCAATAAGGAAGTCATCCACTTGTCGTAAGATGAGTGTGAGTCTGTTATGGTCGTGTTTGTAATAGAGATAGGGCTCATGGATGGTTGGTTTAAAGCAAAGATCCTTAATTAGGATCTGAGATATATATTTATCCCATAATTGAGGGGATTCAGGATGGCCCTGAAGGGCTTTCTTAATAGGAATAACTTGTCCATATTGAATGGGGTCTCTATGAAGACACTCAGTCCACCACTGCTGGAAGGGTTCATCCACTTTCATGTAAAAAGGGGACTGTGGTGCTGGGGCTTCAGCAAATGCATTGCCAAAGTCATATCCAACACAGATAGTAAGATTGAGTGCAGCAGCCAGTGCCCATGTGAGTCCGTGGATCCTTTGTTCAATTGTTCAACACAAGCAGCATAGGTTTCAGCAAGTGTGACAGCTTTGCCATATTGCTTTCCTCCATTACATGTTCCTCTAGACTTTGGTTCCACAATTCCTGTTAAGGGGTTCTCTTTTTCAATGTAGGTCCACACCCAGGGAAGGATGGTCATGTCTTCTTGAGCTGGTACAGGATCACCAAACATTCCAACTTTGTGATACCAGCTAAGCTGTTTCCACTCTGATTGTAGGAAGCCATCCCATTGTGGTGTAGCCTGTAGTTTGTGGCGTGTTAGTTTGGAGACCTGAAGTTGCTCAGTCACTGTTTCCGGGGCATCGATAGGAGTAGGCCAATCCTGTTTATTGGGTCATAGGTCCTGGAAGTGGTTAACAGCATGAAGATGATGGGCAATAACATTAAGTTGATCTGCTTGAAGGGTTGGAACACCCTCTCTGTTAAGTGCAAAGCCTGTAAGTGTACCAAAGGCAAATGTAATGGAGGCTCGGTGATTGTTTTTAGCCTGTTGGCATGTAATTGGTCTGTCATTGACAGCTATAATAATGGTACCGCATAGTCTTCGTTTCCAGCCCTGTATGCAAGAATGGGCAATAGTTCCAACTTGAATTGAGGTTAGTTCAACAGCATCCTGAATATCTGGATGTGTGCTTACAATGAAACCCATTGTGGGGTGAAAGGTGTTAGTATGTTTGAGGGGAATAGTATACTTAATCTCTTTTGTGTATAAATTAGTTGAGATATCCAAAGTTTCCAGTTCAGGGATCAGTGCCATAAGGTCTGGTCTCTCAAATTTAGTACGATGGATACGTGCATTCAGTTTAGCAGCTGCTGCTGCTGTGTAGGGCTGAGGGGCATCATCAATAATTTCCTGGATGAGGCTGTCTGGGTTTCTTTGCCTGGGGTCTTTAAAGTTAAGTTCCACTTTATCTGGTGTCTTGTTTGTGCTATGATCAGTGTGTAGTCCTTCCATGAAGGTTTCCAGGAGATGTGCTGCTGCTGGCGAGCAATTGGATGGGTCGTCTCCGTATTGCAATTCATCTTTGGAATCATGACGGGCAATTTTGTCACAGTGCCTGTGTGGATATCAAAGTATTTGATATTGTCTGTGGTGGGTCCATAGCCGAGGAATATGCCATCATAGGCCCATGGATTAGTGGTGGTAGGTCTTGTGCCTGGTTTCTTGGCCGTGATCTTAGAGCTGAAAGTGATGAGGTTGTCCACAAGGGGAATTTGACCAGTATACAGCTGAAGAAGGGTCATGTCAATTGAACTGTGGTAGGTTCTGTTGAAGAGCCATGTGGCATGCAAAAGGGCATCAGTCCACTATTCCGTGCCAAGAGGCAACGGATGCGTTCCTTCAGTGTTCTGTGTGGTCTTTCAGCCATACCATTCTGAGAGGAGGTATCTGCTGCAGTCGTAAGTGGAGTGTAGCCATGCTTGTCCACAGTTGATCTGAATTGGATAGAATTTGGCAGTTCTCCTCCACCATTGGTCATGATTGTGCAGTCTAAGTGAGAAGGCAAGAGGTCCATTAAGTATGTGTTGTCCTTGGGTGTAAGAAGGGAGTAAGCATGATTCTTGAGTGTTGCAGAGAATGCTCGAGAATGCCCAAGGTACCTGTCATTAGTTGTGGTTATGATGGCTTTCTGGGGGTCTGTCATGCAGATACCATGTTTCGATAGAAACTGGTCTATGATTTTTATAGCGGGTTCTTTTGTCTTGATTGGAAAGGTCCATAGTGCTCATGTAGCAGCATTGATTATAGTAAGAAAACCGATGTGGCCTTGGTGGCTCTTCTTGAGGGTAGGATGAGCTTTTTCCTGTTTCCTGAGCATCCCTTGTAAGTTAGGCGGTCCACTCACAAATGAGAGATCCATATGTAAAGATTGCATGGGGATGAAGCATTCTTTAGGGGTCATAGACCTTTTAACATGATATTTTGTCATCTTGCTCTTTTCACAGAAAGGGCATTTAAAGAAAGGAGTGTTGGATGGCATGGGTGGCATACCCTCCACTACTCTCTGAGTCTTTGCCAGTGTGGTTGGGGATACATGGCTGTATCGTTGATGCCACAGTTCCAGGTTCTTGAGTGCCTTCGAGAGGCCTGATGACAATGTTTTAGTTTGGGGAGTAGCTTTGGTCCTCTCTGTGGATGACTGACTTACCTGGTGCACATTGGAGCAATATTGCTGTAATTCCCGTGCAATGTGTTCATTCTCAAGTTCATTATGGACAAGTATATTGTTTGTAGAGTACTTAAGGCCATTGTCTTGTACTGTTTGAATGGATTCAATAGTGCTGTTAAGCTTGTTTATGAATTGTATTGTGCCTTTGCTATCCAAGCATCCCTCCTGTTGGAATGCATAGAATTTTTGTGTCCGCTGGTAGTGATCTGGAGATATGACGGTTCTTGTTGACTTTGGTGTGTAGAGCGCGTGTCATTTCATTATGTGTCCCTGGTCTGAGATAATTTTCATATAGCCTTCTCCATGTGCTTGGAAGGTATGTGTGATTGTGTCATCCTCAGATAATACGCCAACTGGTTCCAGGATTGCAAAAGGGGTATAATCATGTAGAAGGTTCCGTTGGTTAGTAGCTGATATATTTGCACCCGTGTCAGTTTGGAGTTGGGTGTGTTTGCGCCCTGTTTCTGTCTTTATAGCATGTGGTGGAGTAGTTACTTGTATGCTATGATGTCGTATGTTACGGTGGTGAGTGTAGTGGGACATGTGTATCGTATGGCATGGGCCAACCAAAAAAGACGGTTATAACCGTACATTAGCAATTAAAGATATACGTACATGTATATTGGTCAATATTCGTCGTTCGCCGTACTCCCCCACTGCATTAGAAAACTCTTTGAATTCTCTTTTTAACCATGTGCTTATCATACTTAAGCGTCCGTTGGGGGAAAAGTTATGGCTGTTCGAGTGAGTTGAACCTCTCTTAATGCCCTATGTGTTTTTTGTACTGTGCGTGGATTTTGGGCTATCTTTTTACCGTGTAATGACTCGTGGGATTAAAAATTTGCATGTGTTTGAAGCCAAAATTGTTGGTTGAGCACGTGCGCGCGGAAGTATTTGGTCGCACATTTGTGGGACTCAAAAATTCACCATGTGCCTGGCTGTAAACTTCAGTACAAGCCCTTTTTTAGTCAAAGTAGTCATTACACGGGAAAAAGATGGCCACAAAGACAAGGTTCCAACCGTACATCTGCTGGCCAAGCCTATACAATAGCTGGGTGTTTTGTATCATACTCCGACGCAAGTGAGTCATTATATAATGTAAACGGCATACGGTCATTCCCATGGGGATAGTACTCGGATTCCGGAATGTTTGTATTAGGTGTCTCCAGTGGGTGAGGTTGAAGGTCGCAGTTCTTGTCACTTAGGGGGATACAGTGGTCGCAAGAAGTGGTAGTAGTTATGGCCTCTGCTAGCGTATAGTTACGTGTGCCCTGGTAGGGTTCTATGGGGGATGCACGGCATTGGTCATTGTGGGATTGATCAGCAGTTGGCGGGTCTGTAGTTACATCCGTATGTTTAGTACTGGAGAGTGGCCGTTGAATCCGCACAGKGGGATCAAGTGCAGTTTTTCCTTGTCCCTTGTTATTATCACTGTAGTGGAGGAACCGCATAATATTGGATGAACATGGTGAGTTAGTTGATGGTGGGTCCTCTTTTGTTACTGTTGGGATTGGTGTATCATGTATGAATATGTCGTTGTCATGAGGTTTGGTACATGGTATTGGGAATCCGTGATGATCTAGGTGAGGCAGCCGTGCTTTGCTAGAAACACGGCATGAATCCTATTCGTCCCCTGGGTCCAGGAGGGGAACAATGGCTGGTGTAAATAGGTGTGCTAGTTCCTCGCGTTCTGTTTCATGTTGAGATTCCATAATGTGTCTGCCGTGGGGATTGCGTTTGAAATGGTTGACTACTTTTGTTGTATTTATATTGTTAGCGTCACACAAACCGGATCTATGGTATTGCGCGTTTCAYGTGGTTGACACCATCGAAGTTTCAGGGTCAACCCTTAGTCTTTCGTGATTGGATAATAGTTTAGAGAATTCCYGYACAACTTCATTTATCCAGAACATGTTTCCGAAAACAAGCATAATTTTACTTTCAAAGCATGAAAAAACTCATCCTCTGCATGGAACTTAGCTTTGTTCTTTATCATGCCCCCCCCTAAGCTAAAGGTAGTCTGTCAAAACTGTTACGGTTCAAGAGATCGGAAGAACCAGCGTCCCCTATTTTACAGTGCCAAGCAAGACAAAAAATCCGGCGTTATAACCTCACCGAAGCTACTCACTCATCTTCATCTCAGCAAGGATTGCTTCAAATATTACGTGTATGTTGGGGACGGGACCCATGACTTCAGTTTGTCGTTGTTCAAAACTTCTAAGGAAAAGATCAGAGATAGCCAGCGGTTTTGTTTAACTAATACCCAGGACGGACCATCTAGTGGCATGCCGCAGAATCTCAACGACCAAGTTATGTACAACCCAGCCGTGGAAGTAGTCGATTGTGTGTTAATAGACTCTGCAATGGAATCCGTTGATTCTGATCTGGACGATGATTTTTCTACAAACCCGCTAATCAGGAGGAGTGCTCTGACTCGGTTCTGGTTGATGTAATAAAAACACCATTCAAATATCGATTGTTACCCCCCTCAACTAAAGTCAAAATTAAGTTAATGAAGATCATGAGAGACCACAATATACCCTTAGTCGCCGAGAGGGAGCTTTATGAATGGGCTATCGAATCAGAGAGGTTGTCAGGTTTTACCTGGAGTACTGGATCCAGTTTGATCAAAACTCGCYMATCTGTTCTAGAAGAATGCTACCAAGCAGTTCCTGAACTATGTGGTGATTGTTTTACACCGCAGCTTATTGAATGGCGTTCTAACAACAAAGTTGGCGACAAAGTAAACTATGTAAGATCCTTTAGACGAGCATTGCAGTCCCTCTTGACCAATGTTTCATTGATCAAAGAAGAAAATTTATCTTTTCCCAATGAAAACAACCCCACTTCTCCTTGTCGAGTTCCCGAATTTACGTCGGACTCTCTCATTTGCGAACTTCACCACTGGGAATGGTGGGTCAAAACTTGGAAAAAAAATGTCATCCGGATAAGGACGAATTGTTGGTTCCCATTATATTCTACATGGACGACATTGCAATAGACAGACACGGAAGCACAACCCTTTGCCCATTGAATATGACTCTAGGTATATTCAGTGATTTTACCYGATCCACTAGGCCCGATGCTTGGGAGACTCTTTACTTCCACCCTCAAGGAAAAAGCAATGTGTCCGTTGACAACGTAAACAATCTGCATAATGGTCTATGGGCCGCTCTTGCATCATTCTGTGCAATTTGTGAATCTTCAGATGATATTTGGTGGCACAATTGTCCATGGAATGGTAAACTCTGGAATGTTAGGTTAAAGTTTGCTGTTGCTTTCTTTGTAGGCGACACGGAGCAACACRRCAAGTTATGTGGGCACTTCACTTCTGCTAACACAAAAATGATCTGTCGACACTGTAACTGTCCTCGCTTGCTCGGAATCAACTGTAAAGTAAACGTTCTTAATGCCTCAATTTCAAACGAACTTGATGCTCTGCAAAGTGAAACCAGAAGTGAAGACAATGATGACGATTCTGAGGACGATTCTGACGAGGCAACAAGTGGGAGTACTCTAGCTAGCCCACTCAGCAAGAAGAGGCGTGTGACCCGCACCGATACCAGCTTGCCACTGCATTCTCCTCTTAGGTTATGGCGCCCTTTTGATTTCACACAGTCCACTGTACCTGTTGGTATGTCCTTGGAACAGCACTGTCGTAACAACTCACACCACACTATTATTGGAGGCAACGTGTTTCACGATCTCGATTTTGGAGTCAACAGCCATGGAATCCACCTTGCTTCGCCTGGGGAAAGGCTTCACATGCATCAACTTGGATGTGCGAAACGTGCAGCGGAAACGTTCCGGGACGTCTTCCTCTCTAATTCTAAGAAGCTCCTTGATTGTATGGATTCGATTGCTGGCTATTACGGTGGTTGTCTCCAGAGGCAGTCCGACCGAGATTTCCCCAGAACGAACTTCTCCGAGTCCATACATACCGCGAAAAAGGAGGGTAACCACTTTAGCGGTATGCTTCTGTTACAGATCCTCTCTCTGTTATCGAAGGATGGCCGCACATTGTTGAGGCCTTACCACAGCCAGGAAGAGATTGATGGTCGGATATGCACTCTGGAATTAATTCTGGGGATGGAAGAATTTCTTAAGTGGTCTGGCACCCCACGCGAGATTTTTCACTCAGAGCCTGATGCAAATGGCCTCGACAATGCATTCAAATTTCCCAAAGGGAAAAAGGGTGCAAATAACCTTGACAAAATGGTTGTTCACTTTACTAACAACATCAACAATTACCTCGGAAGAAACAAAGGAAATGGTAACAATCTTATAAAAAACCACATGTACTTTCACCTCTCCCAATACATCTGTCTTTTTGGGCCACCCTCTGGATGGGATTCTTCTTGGAGTGAAAGCAACCACAAGACRRAAGTGAAAGSGCCAGCTAAAAGAACRTCTCRAGTTTCCAGKTCACTGATCAAACAAACTGCAAAACGCCACATWGAGTACCGTGTGGTAGATAGACTTCATCGCGAGTTTGACATGTACCACAATACTCAATCTCAACCTAYTCCGAAAGGTAAAGGAGGCTCTCTTTTTTCCATTGGCCTATGCGATGGAACTGGTGTACCCTATATGAAATGGCAATCCAAAGAGAACCAAGTCAAAAACCTTCCATGCCTGCCTTCTGATGTTATTAATTTCTGTTGCCATCATGTTCTCCCAGCTGTTGAAACCGATGTGTTATCTGGATTTACGGAGCAYAAGAGAACAGACGGAGGAAGTTCTGAAAAGCTCCTTTTTCGCGCACACCCAGCATCTTATAAATCMGACAGTGGACAACAGTGCAACGTTTGGTTTGATTGGGCTTATTTTTTGTTGCATCTCCCCAACAAAAGTGGCGAGTATCCCATGGATGAAAACGGACGTCCGGTTCTGAAGTGTTTTCCTTGCCAGATACTCTGTTTTCTTGACATAGAGCAACCAATAGGTAACATGTCCGTCAGTGGATTTGACCTTCACGATCCTGGTTATTACGCAGTTGTCTGCTGTTTTCAGGACAAAGAACCCATCAGTAGCTGCAGGTCAGGAGCTATTGGAACACACATGGGTTTTGTAAGGAAGGGGTGTTTACGAGATCGGTTATATCTATTTCCATGCTCTAGCATCTATTCAGAGGTTGCCGTTGTGCATAACAAGGGATCAACCGATGAATTTTTTGTGGTTGGAAACAGGGGCGAATGGCTTACCAATTTCAACACAATATTGTCCGGAATGAATGGTAGAGATACCGAAAAGATTGTTTCCGATAAAAAGTGACCGTCCTTTATCCGTTCGTTCATTTTTTTCAGAACGGCGTTCCGGGAAATAGTCGAAGTGCGGCAATGGTATCTTTGGTTTCGTCATCCAACTCAGAACACTACTCGAATTTCCGTTTAATAATTTTTATCAGAACGGCGTTCCAGGGAAAAGTCAAAGTGCTGAAATGGTATTGCACGGATGTAGCGTCCAACAAATTTAATGCATTCACGACTCAATATTTGGCCCTGAATTGGCATTTGCCGTTTTTTTTGGTAATGTAATGATAGAAAAACTTTATGAGGCTATAGTGATGGTGTTTATGTCGGAACTTAGTTATTTGCCATCTGACATCAGATAAAGAATAGCGTCCTTGATGACAACATCTTTGTCGTACTCCTTCGCTGTTTCCTGCCATGTATCATCTGTCGTAAACAACCCATACAGTTTAATTTGCTTTCTTTTTGCCAAGCCTGAAGACTTTGTCATAAAAGCTTCCCATACAAGACTGTTGCGTTTGCTCTCCAAACTACGTTGATTGTCCCTTTTCTTCCTTGCTCGTTTGTGTTCTTTGTATCGATCACACTCATCTTCCGAAATCCATTCGGAACTGGTACGTAAGCCGTGTTTGTAGATACATTCTTTTCGTTTCATTACTCTCCACAGCTGATCATCAGACATAGCATTCCATCCCATGACGTCAAACTGGATATAAGATCCCTTGTAATATTCACTCCTCAACTCAAAAAATCTTGGTCTATACCCAGGACCAAAGCAATGCGTGCATTGCTTGACAATGGTCCTAGCAAGGGGGGAAAGTGAATTCCACCTTTTTCTTGGATATGTTCGCCCGCTTGCATCCAACAATTTTCTGAGTTCGGAGTTCGATGGGGGTCCGATGCCAATATTGTCGTAGCATTGTTTGTCTTTGGTGTTTTTCATCGCTGGATAACCACACAACAGGTAGCACAGAATGATACCCAGAGCCCAAACATAAACATCCCCATTTTTGGGATATTCGTTGTCAACGTACTCCGTGCATATGTGGTCCACCACATAGTCAACGGCAATGTGGAACATGTTCCTTGACTCAATTTTGTCAAAATATCCTTCTTGGCTGTTTAGTCGTTTCCTGACGATTCCTGTGAGGTTGCAATCATCAAGTATTTCCATTACCTTGGGACCGTGCAGCCGACATAAATCATCACGTTTGGCAGTCCCAAAATGATACGTGTGTGGGTTGATGTCTATGAGCTCAGAAACGGACCATCAGTCTCCTTTGCTTACCCGTGTCTTGCAGTCACGTGGTTGACTCAGTAAACACTCTAGGTGTCTCGCACCTCTTATTTTTGTCTCGTAATCCCTAACGGCAACCATGGTGGGGAAAAATGCCACCACAAACAGAACACCGTTCCGGATATGTCTAGAGACTATCCCGCGGCCAGGTTTGAATTCAAATTTGAACATTACACGCCTGCCGGATGAGTGCTAAACACCCAGTCATTAAGTATGGCAATCACGGAAGACCATCAAGAAGCGATACAGGTCTTTGTGACCAATAAGTGGTAGCGATCGTCTACTAGAATAATCAAAGGGTGATGGTTCCACCCCAACCATTGTATCTCTTTTCCCTGTAATAATTTTTGGCGTGCAATATGCACGCACTCTGTTTGAAGACAATTAGTATCAGTTATATATATATTTTTTCCCTGCAACAACAAATGGAGACCATAAAATTTTGACTGAACCTTTCCTGATATGATGAGGTGGAAGTTTTCTATGCATTCTACATAGTCCAGAACCAAAATTTGATCAACTTCTGACCCATTAACACTGTTCTGGATCACCAGCAATTCTAGCTTAGTACACCCACAGGCCAGGGGGTTGGTGACTCATCACACTGAAACAACAATTGTAAAGCACCAAATATTGAGTAAACCTTTTCAGATATGATTACACAGAAGTTTTCTATGCATTTTACATAGTCCAGAACAAAAATTTGACCAACTTCTGACCCATTAACACTGTTGTAGATCAGAAGCAATTCTAGCTTCCACCCACAGGCCAGGGGGTTGGTGACTGATTACTCTCAAACAACAAATGGAGAGCACAAAATATTGAGTAAACCTTTTCATATATGATTAGACAGAAGTTTTCTATGCATTCCACATAATCCACCAACAAAATTTGACCAACTTCTGACCCATTAACACTGTTGTAGATCAGAAGCAATTCTAGCTTCTACCCACAGGCACAGGGGTTGGTGACTGATTACTCTGAAACAACAAGTGGAGAGCACAAAATATTGAGTAAACCTTTTCAGATATGATTAGACAGAAGTTTTCTATGCAGCCCACGTAGTCCACCAACAAAATTTGACCAACTTCTGACCAATTAATACGGTTCCTGATCACCAGAAATTCCAGCCTACACCAACAGGCACAGGGGTTGGTGACTGATTACTCTGAAACAACAAATGGAGAGCACAAAATACTGACTCAACCTATTCACCAGCGCCAAAACTCGACCAAGGTCTGACCAGCTGACCAGCACAAGTGGAGAACTACGAAGAACTTTAGGTAATACTAAACTAAGAATAATTACTAGTAGTGTTACTGCTAGTAGTAGGAGTGTGTGCTTCACCGTGAGGTGACCTAGTTGTTGGTATTCGTGGACTTCTTGCCTCTCGGCTTTCGTTTTGGTGCAACCTTCCTCTCTGCATTTAGCTCCAAGAGCTTGCTCAGAGTGTTCAGCAAAGGTTCAGTGAGGTCGTCAACCGGATGCACTCCGTCGTATGGAATGACGCATTCTATATTAGTTTCGTCCATTCGAACCACGTAGCACCAGGGGTATTCAGTAATGACTCCTTTGGTGGGATCTTGTGGGTCCTGCACAGATTTTTTCATAAACAAGACAACAGTACCCAAACCCTTCACCTCCGAAGAATTGTTATCGTCGTCAGTAATTTGACAGTTGACTCGAACTTTTTCGCCAACACGAAACTTCGGATACTTAATAACTGGGTCKGGGGAGTCGAATATTATCTGGTCTAGTTCCTCAGGGCGGGTCTGACCTTTCAACGCTCTGGGAAGTTCAAGACACCAGCCCACACCTGACAACTCCGTGACTAAGACTTTCGTCGACTTAGTCCCATCTTGACTTCTGGCTTTCTTTCGGTTCTTCTTTGGTGTTCCACCCATAGAAGCTTTTCTTCATTTTGGGGTTTTTAAAGAGTCGACCTCACAATCATTTCTCATAAAGTCGGGTTTTGGAGTTCTAAAAAGAACTTTTGGGGGAAGTTCGTCAGAACGTGAAGACAAAGATTTCAGATCAGGGTCTTCATCCAGTGGGTCTCTTGCGCCGTCGGGCGTGGTGGACGTGGTACCAGATTTCTTGTTCGGTTCATGCATCACCCAGGGGAGTTCCAGATTCGGACCGTCGTAATCCTCTGGTTCCACTCCGAACATAAGCCAACCATAAGACTTGCTCACGCACTCGTTATCGGCAAAAAAATCTGGATATTTGTAATCCCACTTTACGATGTCTGTCACACTGAACGTCTTGAACTTTGGACTGCGGAGTTTTCCCAACAGAAACCGACATAACGCAATTGTATCTTTGTCATTATTTTTGATATCTTTTACACACACTTTCAAGAAATCATCAGATGGAAAGCCAACAACAATTTTCAATTTTTGTAGAACATCAACTGACTCCATCAGGGTGGTCAGCAACGATTCAGAAAGCGGTGCATAGAGCTGAAAGGGATTTGCCACGGAGGAAGTCACTAAAAGGCCATTGAGAGCTTCGTGAAGTCCAAGGGAAAAAATATTCCCGAGGCAAACGACCATTGAAAATTGCAATTTGGTCGTACCTCGCAAAAGGAGGGATGACAAGTTCATGTTTGTCATGGAATCCCAAGTAATTGTGTGGGTGTAGAATTTCCTTTTCTGTTTTTTATCCTTGTGATACCCACTCAGATTGAACTGCTTGGCGTGACCGCAGTCAACAACCAAACAGTAATCGCGATTTTGGTTCCTAATTTTCCCCCTACTTTGCTTTCGTTTGTGAACGAGATCCGAAATTGATTCTACGACATGTTGATACGACCGATCTTTACCACCAAACACCAACTTAGAAAAAACCTCTACCTTTTCCTTCTCATTACAATTGGGAAACATAAAGTCCCACTTCATTTGTGATGAAATTGCATGAAGATTTCCGATCTTGATACTATTCTTGTCATGTCGCTGCATCTCAACCGCCCATTGGTTGAGTAGGATCATGACATCGGCGAATCGAATGGGGGGAGTAAATGTGCCAGATCCGGTTCCTTCCAGRGTGCTCAGAATGACCCTGGATTGGCTGCCTTCAACATCCAGTTCCACGGTTACATCGTAGTTGTGGAAGATTTGTCGGCTGTACTTGCAGATCATGAAAATGACAGACTGGGTGAATGGTAGATGAATGACACCTTCCTTAGCGCCATCCGCCCCGATGGTACAAATGACTCGGGTCCCTGTAATGGGATGAATCTTTGAGGCTACGACGAAGCAGTTTTGGTGAAGAAGGGAGAGAAAGTCGTCATAGAAAAATTCGTGTTCAAGGACAGTCTGATGGCAATGAATACAAGAAAGAGTGGAGAACACCTTACTCTCAACAGTCGAATGAGAGTCTTGCCAAATCTTGCGCAACCACCCAGCAATGGTGTTGTCGGTCTTGGATGTGCTTTCAGGATCAATCTTGTCGGAGGTGATGTAATTCTTGCTTTTGGCTTCCATTGACATCAATTTTAATTCTGGTACCACACCGGAAATCACCTTTGTCATGGTGTTCCAACGATTCTTGTTCATTAGCTTGCGTACTTTAGAGATAGTGGAGCAAGAGTGACAACCATCTCTAAGGGCCATGTCCCTCATAATGTGGGACAGGGTTTCCTCCATTTGTTCAACATAGTCGTCAACTTGACTTTGGTAAACATTGCAATCCGTAGAGCCACGGTTGAACCTACCATCAGGGGTGGTAGATGGAGGAAACCGGACATAATTGAAGTACCAGTGATAAACGTCCCTAACAAACAACAAATACTTCGAAATGGTATCAATATTTACTGTAGGAAAAGCAGCAGAGGAGTCACCAGTCCTGACACTGTCAGATGGTGAGGTTTTCAGGTACAGACGCTTCTCGGCCAATTTCTGGTTGAAGTGATTCCATCTTGAYGTGAAGTCGTAACGATTCAAACGCTTCTTGAACTGGTTCCGTGGAACAGTGCAGAATTCAGTCCCACTACCAGCCGTATCGTTGCAAAGAAACATATTCACCGTTGGATGAATGGTCATGGGGATATCACCAACCTGGGTTTCAGTAGCGGGTGTGATATTGGTACTGGTTGTGACTATGTTACTGGCGATGTAAGCACAAGTTGTGAGTTCGTTAAACAGCATTTCAATATGTTTGCTCACCGATTCTCCAAAATTGGCGTCGTAGTATTCCTCATTTGACAACGCTTCTTCAACGGCTTTCAGAAGAATTGTTGTTACTCATGGTGAAATGGAAACTTCAGCAAGACAATTGTGAAACAAAACCATAAAGAAGCGATTTCGCCTTTTTATGGAGTGTGAATTTCATAAAGGAAATGTGTGTTTGTGATTGTCAAAAACCACTATTGACGGCACAACAATTTTTTTTGCAATATTCCGATCGTTACGGATTGGGTGACATACTGTCAAAAGCCAGAACGGCATTCCAGGTTTTTGTACTGCATGGTTTGGAGGAGGTGTGCAACGCCAAGAGTGGTAAGAAATGTCGAAGTGTGACCAATGTTTTTTGGTTCAAGGAAACGACAAAATATAAAATAAACGGAAAAAACCTGAAAACACGGATCGTCGTTGCATTAGCGTGGGATTTTGAGTTGGCGTTCAAACCAGAAATTCAAATGAGGTTTGTATTCAAATTTGAATTTTGCGAAAGGAATAAGAAAAAAAGTGTCAGAAGGAACGGTTAAAATTAAGATGGTGCATGTACTATGATTCATTGGTATCAATAGTAGATATTAGAGAGATGGGTACATTCGGTCCAAAACCAAGATACTAAACATGGTTATTGAACATGAAAGCTTGTGGACGGGAATCATCCAACGTATCACGAGAATATGTGCGTGCTCATTTCACCCTATAATGGTACAGGATGTACCAAATCATACGAAATCTTACACAATCCGCGCCAGAATATTTCCAACCCAAACCTGATATTCATACGAGGGCAAGTGAATATATGTGGCGTGGAGCAAAAAAAGCCAAGGTTTTTCCTGGCGCGAAGTCAAAAAATAGAATAAACTTCAGAGGAAATAATAAAAATTATAAACTTGACAAAAGAAAGAAACGAGTTACTACATAAATCACATTATCACATGTAATAGGTAGATATTGCTAAAGCGGTAAGTTGTTGCATCACAGGAAATACACATCTTGTTTCCATTGGCGTCATTCGATACAATAGAAAAACGCTAATCKGAATGCATTCGTTGGTCCTATTCGAGCTATAGGAGCTAATATATCTATCATATCGAAGTAAAACGCAGCACATCATGGTTGAGGGAACAAATAATGACGACGGATGGCAGGAAGATGCAGTGATTGGACAAATACAAAAGCATAAAAACCAGCATGAAACGGTCATGAAGAATAATCTGGTTACGTACGTTAAGTAGAGATTTTTCAAGTACACGAAGTTTCCCATTGAAGATGAAGTTTTAGATGCCATCATAGAGGTCAACCTCRAAACTACGTTCGGTACGGACCCGGTTCCAGATAGCTTGGAGGTCAGTGCGGCAAGGTGGGGAGGGACTATCAACRGTGCTATCACTGCTTGCAGACACAACGCGCAGACATTGGCGAGGAAAAATTACAAGGGTAAGTACATGCAGGTTGCCAGACAAAATTAAAGTTTTTGTGACTCAC